>VUQJ01013315.1:3530-21435 GCA_015108635.1 Andinoacara biseriatus
AAAAAAAATAAAAAAAAAAAAAAAAAAAAAAAAAAAAAAAAAAAAACATAAATAAAAAAAAAAAAAAAAAAAAAAAAAAAAAAAAAAATTAAAAAAAATAAATAAAACATTGAAAAAAAAAAAAAAAAAAAAATTGTATTCTTTTCAGTAATTACATAATATTCCAAGATTAATGCACATTTACCATGAAGACATTAAAAACACAGCCTCTCAAAGCAGAGGGAGAGTCCAACTGTGGCATGTGCCATAGTGCACCAACTCTCACAATAAATAATATTTAGAATGAAGAGTTGGACAGAGTGGAGGAGATCCAACACGAGTTGCAAATGAGCCCCAGTAAGTGGTCAGACCAGGATTTCTGTAGCAGGGTTACATGCTTGAAGTGGTGCATTGCTACACAAGGATGCTATCTCCACAACAGCCAAACTGAAGTCACATGCTGTATGTTCTCCAGCCTTTTGGCTGCAGCTCATTCAGTAGCAGAAACAGTGGCTAGATCAAGCATTCATGCTTTGGCCTCTCCATCATCTCTTTATAAGCTATTCCTCTGATAAACAATGGAAAACAGCAGAGCAAACAGATGCATTTAAGCAGCTCAGACAGGTGAAGTAAGGACTTACAAACACTATTATAACATCCGCTCTAGAATGAGAATCTATTAATGGCTAGGTACAGTAGTTGGCATGGCAACTTGGATGCCAAACAAACCGCATGCTGAGTTTTGTCAGTGCTAATTAGATGCCTAGCTCTCCCCCTGCTATCACTACCCTGGCCTTGAGCCTGCCCTAATCACTCACGGCACTGAAAAACACTCTCCCCCGGACACTGATGGAGAGAACGCTAAGCTGGTGTTCAACACTCACAGGACAGCAAAGAATGAGATATTGTTATAAGACATTTAAAATATCAACAACAGGAGCTGAAAAAAAGAAAACAGGAGGATCAAAACCTTTCCACAACATGCTTTTGTTATCTGGTATGTTTCTAACCAGTGTGTAGCTCAGACAGGGTCTGAAAGGCCAACATTTTCTAGGTACTGTAAGTGATCAGTATATAAAGAAAGTTATCTGGATCCACCCATCCGCTTATCCAACTCAGGGTCGGGGGGAGCTGGTTGTTCCTCTGCTCAGGCTTTGCCTTTTCACCCAGTTTTGTAAAATTCAGATGGCTGGTTTTGTGTAATCTTGCTTACAAACAAATAGCACATGATTCCATATCTCCACCTCAGCTGCCACACTATGGAGAGACTGAACAAATTTCTTTGCCGAAGTACTGTGTACCAGCACATATCTGGAATGCGGTAATCTAGTTTTAGCATGCCTACTGCCTATTTGAGACTGTAATCTGCTTTAACAACCAAAACCAGAAAAGGTGGTTGGTTGCTTAAGTAAGTGGGAGTCTAAAGCTTGATACACCTGGAAAGCCTTAGCATCTGGTTCTAATAAGTTTGAGGAGTCTGCACTGACTTTCCCTTAATGAACTGAGCTATAACGCCATAGGTGGTGTCACAGCTGATGCTCCACTGTTTGTTGACTGATCCAAACCAGACTGTGACTAATGACCAGTGCATACAGGATCCGGCCACATCAACAGTCTGGTTCTATCACGGCTGCCGCAGACAATCCTGCCGTCTCTGACCACAGCGATGTTTTCATGTGGCATAACCCACAATGTAGTTGTTATCATTTACACATTTCCCTGTCCCCGTTGGCACACAAACGAATGAGCATCAAAGTGGAGCAGGGCTCAGAAATACTATGCTAACCGACATGCAGAAAAAAAAAATTATGTTAGCATCATGAAATAAAATGATTCTAGCTGTACTGACATTCAAAACAATAGTCCTGCAGAGGAGTGCTGCTCCTCCACCTTCAGAACTGAGTGTTTCAAATCTGGTGACAAATTACTCGAAATGAACTGGACTGGATAACAGTTCTTCCCTGATGGGTGTTATCTTTTTTGAGTCAGTAGGGCTTAAAATGTGCTTCAAATTTGATTTTCAGAGTGCCATTACACGGACCTTCCTATGACAGAGCAGCGAGGACACATACTGCAAAGCATTAAAAGACTCACCCAAAACATCCAGGGAGCTTTGGTGATTGGAGATAATGACATAGGGACCCTCTGTCTGCAGATGCTCCCAACCGCTCACTTCAAATCGAAGTCCCAGCAAATACTTGACGTGACGAACCATGAAACGGATGATCCTGCAGGGACAAAGATTAATCACAGTGAGCATGTACAGGTTACTTATGAGGCCCGTGCACTCTACACATTACTAACACATTCATGAAAGGTAGGAGGTAAAACATTAAGACACACTGTGAGCTTACCAGCTGAGATATTTAAAGTCCAACTTTAACCAGGCAGTAAACTCACAACTGTCTTAGAAGATATTAGCTAAATAAATGATCAACACCCACTAAGTATAACACTCCAGGAAGCTTTGAGAAAGTATGCTATACCATCTGCCTCTGAATTCATGACACATTTTATATACACGAGCAAAGGCACTCATCAGTATTCAAACTAAATGCATATTTGTATTTATTTAAAAATACACATCTATAGTAGACTGAACATTATTACTTCAAGCCACTGGGCAAATGTAAGTTCAATATTTGCTCTCCTTTTAGTTCAGAGATGTCCTCAGTAACACCTAAAAGGAATATATGGACATTTATATGTTTATCTCTTTGCAAGATAGCTGCTCTCTCAGTCTCATTCTGATAGGCAGCTAGTACACAGTCCATTTATCAGCGCGTGTCTGCTGACAGGAATAAAGAGCTGTCTTTTGACCTTACAGTAACTGTGCAGAAATCTATTGGCTTGCATGCCAACTCTCAAAGTATCTAAAAAAGCAAACTTTTTGCAGCCACAGTTAAAAGAAAAAAAAAATTACAAGGAAATTCTCCTGGGAACTGTTAGGGCAGCAGTTCATGACCTGGAGCTATGGAGAAGTTCACTGATGCAAGGAGACAACAATGAAAAAGGAAAAATCTACAACAGAAACCAGTGTTTGAGACTGGCCACATCAGAGTCTTCACCTTAATCCCACTTAGATGCTGTGATATGACCTAAAGAAATCTGTACAAGAGTTCATTTCGTTTTATTTTCCCTGTTCAGACTCCACTCTGTATGATTACTCAACAAGTTCAGAGATGAATAGTGCAACTGTTTGTGTGTTATTTAGTGAGCAAATGCTTGTTTATAACTGTGATCTGAAGCTATAATAATGCCAAAAAAGATTCTGCAACTGTAAAAAGTTTGAAACTGAACCATTTCCTGTTTCTGATTGAAACTGAACCGTTTCCTGTTTCTGCCTGGTCAGAGTTTATCTACTGTGACTTGTGGAGCTCGACCTTTGTAGACACAAACATGATGACGACTCTGAACTCTCTTCACACAGATCTAAGGTGAATGCTGGCTTACCAAATTTCACTGTGATTCTGGGTTAACCCTGATGACAACACAGGGTTCTGCCAACCTGCATGATTAACCTAATGAAATGAACAAATCTTGGTTATTTGTCTACCATGTTAAAGCGTACACAGCTTTTCAACTCAGAAAATACTTAAAAAGTAAGCCTTTAAATACCAGTAAGCAACCAGACTAATACCAGTTACTTTATTACTTTAAGTGTTACTGAGATTACAAGCCATTAATATTGATGCAGTGTAAACGCCATTCCAGGTGTGACACATGATGTGATACTATTGTGTATGTTGGCCACGATGGCGATGGTGCGACTATACAGCCATTCTGTAACACAATACACTGCAAGACCATCATATACAAAACATTACAATCTCTTTGTAACCGAAGAAATATGAGGCAAAAAGCATTGTATTCACTGCATTACAGCAACTGCACGATGCATATTTTAACAATATGCCAGTTCAACTTATTAGCTCCCTTATTCACTTTCCCCACGCTGTCAGCCATGTTTCCACTATGACTTTCTGCTTCACCACAAATGAACTTTCACCACCATCACGAGTCTAGCTCTTAATTCTAAATCCACAACGAAGCAACGAAAGCCACTGCCCTTTAACCTTTCTTCAGTTAAATGATCATACACCCATAACATGTGTCAGTATTTTCCATGCTAAACTGGACCACAAAGTTTGGATAACAAACTAGCTGCAACACACTAAAACTGGCTTCTGTTACAGCAATAATTTGAATGACCTTCCCGAGAAAAACAGCAAAGCCACTCCCAATCTTCCCTCGGGAAGAGAAATATCACTTCTGTACATAATGTGCGTTCCTCGTCCCTGAATCAAATTCCCTCTGCAACATCTTGCTCCGTTTGTTCTCACAAAAATACTTTGTCCCATTCTCCTTGTAATGTAGGGTAGTTTACTTGCAACACCAGCTGTGAAGCCCATCAGCATGCTGATGTCTGACCTGAACCACACTCATCTTTAACCTCAGCTCTCATTTTGAGCTCAGTTTTGTGACAGTGGGCAAAATCTGTCCACAGATGCTAGTTTCAGCTGTAATGGGTGTCTGAAGGACCACAATTTGCCGAGACATATTCACAAGGTGAAAACTATGCTAGGAATGCTAAATGCCCCATGAAGGAGCAGCTTTAAGGAGTTAGGAACATCCTGACTGATTGTGACTAACTCAAAAAGGCATCTTTTAATGGTACATATTTTTGGATATTAAGGAAAATTAACAGAAAAATACCTGTAAGACATTCCAGATGTCACAACAATTTTCATTCTCATGACATCTGGAATGGCACTGGGAAGAAGAAGTGTAGCAACAGGTCCTTTCTAACAAACACTGAGTTAAGCATTTTGTGTTTATGCTGAATGATCACGGAAAAGTAAGACAACCAAGATGCTCTGGATGCAGCAATTTTATGAGAACCAAATGTTTTAACTACAGGTGTAATCACCATATGACTGGATCATGAACAAAAAAAAAAAAAAAAGACTTTATTTCCTAACAATATTCTGATGCAGGTCCACTCTACTCTTGTTTTAAATACTACAGCTTTAACAATACATGGCTAACTAGCATAAGCATGAGCACATGGCTACTGAGTAGTTACAGTTACATAATGCATATTACAAGTTATTTTGTAATTGCCATTACACATCCTATTTGTACACACATGTTCATTACACCAACACAAAAACAGTCTCTTAAAAAAATGTGAAGTTTAAACAGTTGTTCAGCTTAAAACACACATTTCACCACAAAGTTAGGTACAGTGATTACGCAATTCCTCCCCTCTCTCAGCCATGGCTGTTACCCTGCCTCTGTGTATATAATCAAATTATCTTCCTGGTTTGCATTTGCATTTATACACTCAGCATTTAGGAATCTACATATCAAATTCAAGGTGACTGAGTTTTAGGTACTAACATTATAATAACATGCTAATAACAATTAAAAATGCTAAAATGTTAAACTGCAATCTGCAACAGCTGACAGAGATGCTAGCTGTGTTCTTGGAGCTAACAATGTTGTCAAAGGTTAATATTAACTGTTTTAGCTATAACAAGTGAAAATATAACCAAAAAAAAAAATGTTTTTTTCACTGAATTGCAGAAAAGCTGGAATTAATACCAATCACCAGATTTTTGATCTTGTTACATGCATAATCTTTTAATAATTTCACTGTTATTTTACTCTACTACAAGTTAACAGCAAACAGACATTGACTAAGCAGGTGCATGATATACACCGGGAACTACTAGACTCTTCTTTGAAGAATTTAAATTAGAGCTAGTTTCTGAATACAAAACTGTTTAAAAGTCTTGAACCACCCTTCATTTCTTTATATTTTGCTAGGAAAACAGGAAAAAGGTGCACTACAATTTCTTCACAATTTAAAACTATTTATAAATTTGTTCTTTGCCAAGTTATCTGTTATTTTTAGACGACACTGGTTCATCCTTTGAAGTAGATGCATTTTTTTGTGCTTGAATGATTCATGGGTCAGTAAGTGGCTTAACAAACATATTCCTCTGAAAATGGTCAGGTACAAGGCCTGGACTGAAAATGAGTGAAAAAGCAGCCAATGTCCAAAGAAAATCTTTGAGACCCTCAGAAAGCCTAAAGAATTATTGCTTAAGACCACTTAAAAAAATAAAATCATTAATTACAAGAAAGCCTGGCTCCTTGGAAGTGGAATATAAAGAAATGAGGGTTTACCCAATACTTTTTCACAGTACTGCATTTCTCAAAACAATCTCTTGACTGTAGTGTTGTTGTTTTGTTTTGTTTTTATTTCTTCTTTTAATGGTCATTACCAAATAGCTTCTAGTACATGAGTGCCACTTTTTCACAGCTGAAAGCCTAATCCTGTATTAATAATCTTCACAATCCCTCAGATGCACAAATAAAAATTTAAACAAGCCCACATGTCAAAGTTATTAACTTATTAGAACATTCCATTTGCATCAAAACTCAATTGTTATCCGGCCCTTGCAGAGCTCTATAGCTCTTGTACCATTTGTGAAATGTGGCAGCAGGTACAGATGAATGGAAATGTATAAAGACACATTTCTTTGGTAATCAAATCTGACAAATTTTACTCATTATTTCAGCTAAGAGAACATTCTTAACCCATCACTTCTGTTCACAAGAGTTAAACTCTCTAAAGAGTCTGTCTTGAAGCTCAGTTCACACATATGCGCTTGACTAGTAACCTACAGGAAACTCGTGTTAACCTTTAAACCAGAAGTCTTTCGGTTATCTTGCAACATAGCAATAACGGCGATAACACTGTCAGCGTAAAGTAAACGCCTCAGGTTATGCAATGGCTTAGTGTTGCAGCAACTGTAAGTATGTTTAAGGGTAATATAAAAGATTCAGTAGAGGTCACTTATGATCAATCCTCTCAGCATTTACTTTGGTTCGTTTTATTATCAGTAACCCTGAGAGTACAATCTGAACAAGAGGATAAATCACATACGATCGGGCCACTCTAAAGGTCAGCCTGGCGCATTATCCCCACAAAAAAAACAAAAAACAAAAAACATTGAATGAGCAAATATAAAACTACTTATTGAGTTTATTCAAAAGTTTTAGGTCAGTAGGTTGTCAAGGGCATGGTTACAGGCCCAGAGTGACAGCGCTAACAATGGCTTCCTTCAGAAACGTTAGGGTAAGAAAACTGGTTGTTTTAACTACAGCGTGTAAACTTTTAAATTTTACCCCTTTGCCTAAAAGACAGGAACACTGATCTCCTGCTGATGTTCGAGACCATTACACAACATGGAACATGAGCTCATACAATTGTGAGTGAGAAAACTAAACCTCTGTCCTTTATCTGTTGTCATGAGATCCTACCTAATAACTAATGCTGAACCCATACCCAGAAAAAGCCATTCACATAAGTGATGAGTAAGACTGTGTTTCCATTAAATCTAACCTAATGGATGTGCTTCAAGAAATTAAAGCACATCATTAACTGTAATTTGATGTGTTTATGGGTGTTTTTGACCGAATGAACACATGCACGCCTGTTGTGGCCCACAGGTTTGATTCAGAAGTATAGCAACTGGTAACCTGCAGCCTTTAGGCTTCTGTGTGACAGTAAATGTCTGTGACAGACCCCTGCAAATCACAGAGCTCTCTCTTCCAGTCCTGTCTGCTGTGTAAAATATCCATCCAAAAAAAGTCTATTCTTCTCTGTCTGATATCTGACCTCGGTTCAGTCACTTTGTCACAGACAACGGGTCCAGATAACCTCTGCGCTGACAGAACGGTACACTGGTGCAACATGACACCACCGGCACAGCTAACATGACTGTGACACTGTTATTCCTAGAGCACTGAGGCAGTAAGGTCTGCTGTTGCAACTGACATTGCTGCTGTCAGCAGATCAGGGCCAAGTGAGGTTGCACAGAGGATGGGGCCTCATAACTATTCAGTAACCCAGCTCCAATCAGGGGAAACTTGCCATCTGGCATCTGCCCCTTCAGGGTAATTACTGAAATGCAGTCATTTGTGTGCAGCAAGCCATTACCACTGACTGGATTTAACCACCACAACAACACCCCCTACAACGTGGACACTAACAGTAAGGCTCAGATGACTGTGTTAGTTTGACAAGTGTAAAATAACACCTTTGCAACATTTTGCCCCCGAACACAGACATAAATGTAAAACAACTATGGCTCGAAGATATGAGTCACTCCTTTACACACTCTCAGAGATTTATAAAAGGCAGAACTAGATAACGGGGCACTACGGGAACACCAACAACTCGGTGGACACCTGTGTGGGCTGGGTTTCCAGGAAAGTGTATGCAGAAAATACACCAAAAATATCTAAAAATACTATCGCTGTACTTGCAGTGAAATTAGCCAAACATTACCCCAACGTCACATTAGCACCCTGGTTTTTAAGCTAACGTCCACACCTCGCTACTGCCAATGTGTCAAAGGGGGCTATGATTTAAAAAAAAATGCATCAAGGATTCCTTTATGTTCTGCTTAATTTCTTCCAAATTTCGCACAGCTTGCCAGAAAAGACATTCTCTTGCGATACAGTGCTGCAATGCCAAATTAACTCATCGCTCCAATGAGGCCATAAATGTTTCTACTGAGAATAAAGCCCAAATTTTTAATATAAACAACCGCTCCCGCTAGCCAGCTAACGGGCTAGCGCGGGCTAGCTGTCAGACGAGCGCCGCACGCGACAATTTCTGCAAACAAACTCACCTCATGTTTTCTATGTCTCTGCCTCCGCTTTTTAGTATGCAGAAAGGTATCCCGATCAGGGCCAGGAGCATCATCCAGGCCACGTAAAAAAACTTTTTGAAATAAAAAACAAACGTGCTGCTGGTCCACATCAGGAGCGGAATGAGCAGCAGCGGGATCACCCACAGCACATCCATAGCGCCCCGCCACAGAAACTAGCAGCACCGACTCACGCTGGGTTTGGCTGTGGAAGCCGCAAACGCTTCAGCCAGCTACGGTGCAAGGGACCGAGGGACCAAGGGGACGCACCGCGACCCCGACAAACATTACACAGTGAAGTATTCCTTTATCGGAACCACGGCGGCCACTGTGCTTCACTCTGGCCCAAAAAATGAACATGAAGCGCTGCTCATCTGTTGCTAAATGGCATCACGAGGAGGAGTCAAATCGTCAGCAGTTGGGGGCGGGGGTATTTCCGGTTGTTTGGCCACTGCGTGGTCCGATGTCCCCAGAGACGACCACTGATCAGCGGAGACAGTAAAAGAGAAGGACTTTGGTATCACAAACTAAAATCATTTCTGTTTACAACCACAAGTCTTGTATTTAATTTATTTTTTCTTCTGCGAATGCAGAATTTGTAAATTCACTATCTCCACGTGGTCATCCTTATTTACGGGAGTTTGACAGCCGATTACAGCACAACATGTATAATTGGCTTAGCAGTGATAATCCAGTCCTCGGCTATAATCTGACATTGTCCGTGGCCCTGACTGTGAAGTTTCAGCCACATGCGAGAGCTCTGCTTGACATGATTTTAGAAGATTAGGTTCAATCGGTCATTAATCCTAACTTAATATCCTAATCACTGGCTGACTTTAAACTTGGCATCAGAGGCAGTAGCAAGGCTGTCTAATTTGTCCCTTGTGTCAAAGAAACTTCAAGAAAGAGAGGAAACATGTTTTGATCAGTATGTATTTTAAAACCAGCTTTATGTTAACGTTTATTGACTTTACTGCATCTAAAACTTGGTAAAGTTTACTTTTTAACCGGTAGGGCGTGATGGTGTTTAACCAGGAGTTTAAGTCAACAGGCTGGTCATGGGTGACATACTTTACTCCACAGTCACACTGTTTGTACTGTAAAAAAAATGTACAGGGATCTGCACAATTAAATGCAAATCTTATATATTGTGGCTCATGTATGATTGATCATCAAATTCAGAATTGCATTTTTTTTATAACTGCAATTTATTGTCAAAATAAAACATTTTTTTTCCCAAGTTGGACAGAGATGTGAAAGTATGAAACATGAATATTGTGACTGTGCTGAGTGACAAAGGTCTTTTAGCGATATCTGGTGTACTGTACTTAATGTGCTAAATATGAAATAAGTGATCCTGTCCATCTGGATGGGTGAAGCAAGGTGAACATAATGGAAGCTTGCAGCCTAAATGTGTGATGGAACTGCTGGTTGGGAAAGGTGGCATCAATTGTGCAATTTGAAATAAGAGCAGGAGCTCATCCAAGCTCTCAGTTGCACTAAATACACACTGAGGGGCAAAGCACAGGAGAAACTGGTGCAAGACCCCATGTTGGATAACATCTCAGACAACAGAAACTAGTGTTTCTGTTTTCAGACTTCACACTTTTTCAGGAAGCCTCAAATGAGGAACCTTCTTGTTCAGCTGGACTGGTAAATGGACTAGTTCTTATATAGCACCTTTCTGCTCTACTTTGAGCTCTCAAAGCACTTTATACAACATGCATCAAGTCACCCATTCACATCTTTTTTTTAATAGTTTTTTCTAACTAACATTCACTCGGGTGCATCGGAGAGCAACTTGTGGTTCAATATGTGGATACTTTCACATCCAGACTGGAGCAGCCAGCGATTGAACCACCAACCTTCTAATTAGTAGGTGACCTGCTCTACCTCCTGCAGCCACCCTGCATGAATGCATGTTCTCCCTGTGCCTGCATGAGTTTCCTCCACGTATTCCAGCTTTTCCTCCCACAGTCCAAAGTGCAGGTTCGGTTAGCTGGTGATTCTAAATTGCCCATGCATGTGCGCTAGATAAAAGGCTTGAAGTCCACATAATAGTGACGTTGTGTTTGGCTGGTCAGTAACACCAGCAAATGTGATGCACCATAAAACCGAATCACCAAACTCTTTATAAAGAAAAAGATAACTTTGTTTTGAAATAATGAGCAGCTTCGGTTTTGTTGAAGTTTGATGGATTTTTACATTTTACCCAGAGGAGCTTTAAAAATTAAAGTCAGAATGGTCTCATCATGCCATAAATACATTTATCAGGCCACTGTTTGACTTAATATCTTTTTTTTTACTTAATATCTAACTAAAATCTATTTTTTATGATTACAGATGACCTGCAGAAAGCTGTGAGCCATGGGTTAATTATTTGTCTATTTTCTCCTCTTTCTGCATACCACAGAGTATATTTCCTCATTATTATCATAAGTCTGAAGCTTTAGTGTCAATGAAAAAAATCAACTTAGCCAGCAGATGGTAGTGCAGACCCTTAAACCACAACTTGCATGTTTGCAGAGGAATAAAAGTGAAAATATATCTTTAAAAAAAAGAGTTCACACTTTCCAGCAATTAAGAGCAATCTGAATTTTTTAACACCTTCATTCAGCAGTTAATTCCCATGAAATGAATCTCTGTGACTCAAAGACTTAAATTGTTAAGGATCTTTATAGATTAAAATCAAACACATTTTCAATGAAAATTTACATTTTGTTTTCGATAATTCCAAACCACAAAACAAACAAACAAACAAACAAAACAACTGTTAATTGAATTTGCATGTAAATTACATTTTTAAAAGTAGCTTGGGAAACATCTGGAGCTGTTACAACTCTAGCAACACGACTGATAGCAGCTTTCAACCAAAGAGGACATTTGGCTGTATGGCTGTTTTACAAACGCAAAAAATTCAGAAATATTCACAAAAATAAACCAAGCAAATGAAAACCATTCTACAAAGTCACACAGGGCTTATGTAGGGGACAGATATCATTGAGACTCCTGCAGAAGAGAATGCAGTGTTGAGCGTGGGACAGACAGTGATGGTGCTGATGAGCTGACTTCTTGGTGAAGTTTTGCTGGCGCAAACAAAAAAATCTCTCCACGCTGTTCATCTTCTGTCCATCTTGACAGGATATCATAAGAATCTGATTTTCACAAAATCCGATATACTGAAGCTGATAGCAGCTCAAATGATAGAGCAGCAGTTGGTGCTGGGGTTGCAGCAGCAAGTACTTCTGCTTCAAAGTAGTTGTAAGATAATACTCTGAATGAGCAGAAACATTGCACATATGAGCGTTTACATACAGCTGAGTTGCTCACTCCCCCCTCCCCCAAAACAAACAAATAAACAAACAAACAAAATGTACATTATCCATCTGGGCCATTATGGTGATGATCTTTCTTCCTGCAGCTCCACCTTTGGCATTGAAAACCTTGATAATAGTTGTCAGTCAGACGGTTCAGTTCTCCAATTTGGAGGTCAGAGGTCCGGTTGTCAGTCGGATAAACTCCAAGTGGATCTGTAAAAGAAAATACAGACAGGATACAAATTTTAACATAAAGAAGCTCATTGATACACCAAGTCACTACACTTCAGATTCACACTTACCTCACTGACATCAATGAGTGCTGTTTTGGAACTCTGGAATGGCTTGCTCCTGGAGAACCTCCTGCCTCCTGATCGAGAAGGTATGCTGCATCATCTTCTTGATCTCAGCTTCATCCTTTTTCTACTCACCTAGCACACACACACTGTTTGTCCCTCTCCCTTCAGGCAGGAGGCAAATCCTTGAATCCTTGGAAACCTTATGACTGATGTGTGCAGATAAATATGCAACAAATACATGCCCTGCAGAAGGGGAACCTTGGACAATAAAGGAGTGGCTACTTTCAAACGGCACGAGCAACAACACTTTCTTCCTCCTTAAGAAGACACACCAGCACCTCTGCTTTCTCAGGAGGCTGAGGCACGCTTGATTTGGGAGCCCAGTGCTCTCCTCATTCTACAGACGTGTGGTGCAGAGAGCGCTGTGCTCCTGCATCACTGTGTGGCACGGCAGCTGCTCTGTGACACAGAAGAAGCCTCTGCTGACTGTGGTGAAAGCAGTACAGGGCTTGTTGGCTGCAGCCTCCCAACTACCTTCACCATCTTCACCAGCTGATGCAGGAAAAGGGCCTCCTGTATCTTGAAAGACCCAACTCACCTAGCACACACACTGTTTGTCCCTCTCCCCTCAGGCAGGAGGCAAATCCTTGAATCCTTGGAAACCTTATGACTGATGTGTGCAGATAAATATGCAACAAATACATGCCCTGCAGAAGGGGAACCCTGGACAATAAATGAGTGGCTACATAAATCTGTCTGTTTCATTTATGGTAAGGTAGTTCAGAAGAGTTCCAAGTTTTTCATTTTTTATCACTTGTGGTGTGTCTGCACACCAGTCTGGACAGGTTTTCCAGATAATCCTGCTATCCTAAAACATCCTAATCCTGATGTCATGTACTGGATGTTGTCACATCGATTTCAACCTGCAGATTAGCTTAATTAAGATGTATAGTAATCAAAAACATATGCTTTTTAATTATTAATAACAACAATAAATCATCCTGCTAGACCCTTAATATAATTTCTTTAAAACCAATTTATTTTAAAAAACATTCTCAAGGTTGCTCGTAAATGGTTAAAAACTTTAGACAAACAAAAACTAAGACTTGTGAGTGACCTGATTTCACTTGTTGCATCTGCTCAGCTTGGACAAGGTGCGAACAGTAATCATTTCAACAATTTGGTTAAAAATTGTTTGAAATAAAATCTGAATTAAAAAAATCAGTCTTGTTTAAGGTGTTGCTAGCTTGCTAGCTGTTAGCTGTTACATGTGTTCAAAATGATTTTTTAAATTGTTAAAATCAGGAATTTTAAAATGAGCTCCTTCTCAGTGGATCCAAAAACACAAGTCTGTGTGCTTCCTGTCTGCCGTCTGTGGTGGAGTGGACACTTTCTCATCTGCAAAAAAACAAAAAAGTTCCCAAATTATTTCTACCTATAAAATGTTTATGCAAAATTGACTTAATAGAAACAGTTTTTCCTTTGGAATAAAGTTCATTTCTCTGTCTTGGTGCTGGCAGGTTCTCCTGTGGAAGCACAGCTCCTCATCACTGAGCACGTGATCTTAAAAATAGTTATCAAGTTTACAGTTGTCATTAAATATCATTTAGAAAAGAAATCTGCCAAATCAAACATGCAGAGCTACCTGCTGTGCTGACCCCTTGTGAATAAGGGAGCAGCATAAAGTTTCTTTTAGAAAGAACGTGACAAAAAGAGGCTCTGGTTCCATTTCAATACTGAGCTAACATTTCAGCATTTACAAGTTTCCAACACAACAGGAGTCACAATAGCTGGTGTGTTAACTTACCTTCAATAAATCCTGTAATCTGTTATTTATCATGAGCAGAGTCTCAACAGACCAATGCACACATTCAGAATAATCACAGCAGCCATGAATTATTGCAGTGGTTAAAATGTAATAAAGTCCTTTTCTTCTGTTTGACAGTCACTCTCACCCTGACCCTTTAGAAATGTTCCATCCAAAAACAGTTCTCATGGTTGAGAAACTCATTTGACATCAAATGCTGGATTTTAGCTTCATTATTTTTTAGAACACTTGCCATTACGAGTGTTTATCAGATACTAATAAATTAAAATATTCCACATTTAAAGTAAACCTTTCAGATTCAGTGTGTAAAAAATGTTAGTTGGAGACGAGAACATCCTAAACTTACTTAACTTACCAGGTTTTTTTTTACACCGTAGAGATCCTTTTCCTGTGAGGAATTTTACATTTCTCGGGTGAATGGTACATGCATGTAGTTCCACCATCCTTCCTCTTCCATCATTTCACTGAGTTCAAAGAGCCTCACTGAGATTCCATAAACCAGTCTGAGACTTAAATCCTCCAAACTACTCCCATGGTATTCCTGTGGTAAGAGATGGACAGAGGAGACAAAAAGAAGAAATCCTGTTTATTAAACCACTTCAGTATAAAGAATGAGACAAGCCATGTCAAATGTTCTCCGTTCTCTAAAATAAGTCATTCATTCTTAAAATGGTAACAGGAAATCACATATTTCTGTAGACTACACACCGGTTCATATTCCTCATCCTCCTCTTCACTCTGTGAGGCAGACGGCAGAAGGCTGAAGCTCCTCGAGGACTTGTCAGAATTCACCTGTGAGCCACAACTTGCTGTTAATAAGTCTTAAAAAGGTTTACTGTTATTAGTGTTATTTTTTTAAAGATTGAATTCTTGTAATTAAAATGAACCCACTGAAATCAGTTTTCTGTGTATTTTCATTTTAACAGGATGTAAAATGTAGACCACTAACCTGCTGCTTGGCAGCCTCCGCTCCTCGAAGCTGACCAGAGGTGGAGGGCTGAGGGCTGGAGCTCTGGGGTGGGTGAACAGGGTACGGGTGCGAGCCAGAGGTGGAGGGTTGAGGGCTGGAGCTCCTCATAGACCAGGCAGGGTCAGTGCTGCAGGGTCTTTTTCCTGTCGGCTCCTGGGGGGAGCTCTCCTGTGTCCTCTTGCTCTTGTTCTGTTTCAGAGATGGAGAAATTAGGTTCAGTTCGTTTTCAGGACAAAAAAAAGTTAATCAAGTTAATCCCCATTCTAAACTCTTTTGTTAATTATCTTGATTAAATATTCACAATTTATTTTAAATACTTTCTGGAAGGTCAAAAAGGATTTCTCGATTTAAAAAAAAGATAATATTTGATCAGATAAAAACAAAAAGGAAATTCTGTAAACTTTTGTTACATTATTAAACTGAATTCTGCTTCAAGCATAAATGTACTGGAAACATAAAGCATGAATGTTTATTTGAATTCAAAGAACAGGTTAAATTGCTTAGAAAACTTTGGCAACAAAAAGCATTTCTTTATATAAAGAAGACCATATTAACTGGTTCACACAGCCAACAATGAGCATACTATAATGCTAGGGCACTGGTAGCTGTTTATGTTCAAGCCAGCAACTTCCAGTGACATTAACGTAATACTGTGAATGACAGTTTCAGATAAACAAGGAATTCCACTGAGAAATTATCATTTTATTTAATTTTTAACTTTTAGCTGCAACACTGAAATTGCCAGCAAGAACCAACATTTGGTTACAAAAAATGGATGAATGAAAGTGAATCCATAAATCATTTTTGTCAATTGTTTTTCAAGGCAAAATTTCTCTGTTACAAAAACAAACAGTAGATATACATTATGAATCTATCCAGTTTATCCTCACTGTTACAGAATTGCTATTACATTTTCTGATTTCAATAATAAGAGAAAACATTTTGAGAGTTACGGATTTATCAGGATCACTTTTGTATTTAACCCCCTCAAAATTCATCATATGTAACACAGTTTTGACTCACAGCTGCTAATGTTAGTATTAAGGGAGCTAATCTGCAACTAACAAGCTAGCAACACCTTAAACAAGATTGATTTTTTTTTAAATTAATATTTTAAGTCAGATTCAGATTCAACTTTATTGTCATTGCACATGTTCCAAGTACACGCAACGAAATGCAGTTTGCATCCATCCACAAGTGCTTTAGCAAAACTATAAGTATAACTATACTACAAATGTACACCGTATACAACATTGTTGTGAATGTGCAATGACTACAAGTATATACAAGCTATATCTGTGGTCAATGTACAGGCTGTGAACAGGATTATACATAAAGTCAAGGCTGTTACTGGTCTTTTGTTTTCTGTTGTCAAAATTAATTTCAAAGCAGCTAATATTAGCTTTAAGTTAGCTTAAAGGGAGGTTAAAACAAGAAGTTAAAAGTCATAATATGATTATGGGTCAAGTAATTATTATTCATACCGTATTCATGGTGAGAACCAGGCAATAACCAAAGTCAGGTCTGTCAGGGTTTGGGTCAATCTGCTGCGTTATGATCCACAAAGTCAGCCAAGTGCTCCTCTTTCAAAGTTCGGGAATAAACTGAAGGTCATGTGATCACACCCTATTTGAACATATACATGTATATGTACAAAATAGAATCCCTAGCAACCATAGACTCTTAACATAATTTCATTTAGTGAGAAACAATATATAATACATAAAAAAAACCCAGAAAGCGTTTAAAAAAATACATCCAGCCATATTGAAATTTAAGATAATGAAATTTAATGTCTTATTCCTGTATTATAGTCCACTTCAAAGACAGGGCTTTCATCAGCCAATCAAAATGCCCCTACGCCCGTTGATATTTTCCCCATTCATTTTGAATGGGACAAAAAATTCATAAAAAAGCTAAATATTTAAAAAAGTGCATGCTTGCAAGCATTTACAGTATTGTTATTGTACTTTCTATATTATTTACTGTGAATGCTTGCAAGCATGCACTTTTTTAAATATTTAGCTTTTTATTAATTTTTTGTCCCATTCAAAATGAATGGGGAAAATATCAACGGGCGTAGGGGCATTCTGATTGGCTGATGAATGCAAGCATTCACAGTAATGAGCCGGTGAAGGTGGCTGGGGGGAAGGGAAGCCTGGGCTTCTCTGCTTAGGCTCCTGCCCCCGCGACACGGTGGAAGAGGATGGATGGATGGATAAAAACAACTGAAAACTCTCTATGACCAACACACAGACAATTTAAAGCCTTTGTTGGCTGAATAATGCAGGTATAACAGGAGGAACTGTTTTGTACAGTTCAGTTTTCCCTGCAGTGGAGGGAAAATGACTACTGCAGGTCTCCATCTTTACATCACTCAAACACAAACAAATATATTACTGATAATATTACTAAATGAACAAGCGACTGTGTTTTCCATGGAAAAGGGATTGTGTTTGTGAGGATGTAGTGACGTCAGAGAGCTTCTAGACAGGCTCTGACTCTGGTTAGAAGGCAGGAAACCTCAGTGATGTCACCAGTGTGTTGCCACCTCAGTTTTCACCCATGCTTTACCACTTTGGATTCTAATCTTTCCCTTTTTTTCATGTTAAAACTTCAGTGTTAAAACTCACTACGTCTGGAGGAACAAAGGAAAACAGACACTTTATTGAAATTGTTTATTGTTGTTATTATTAATTAAAAAGGATATGTTTTTAATTACTATACATCTTAATTAAGCTAATCTGCAGGTTGAAATCGATGTGACAACATCCAGTACATGA
>VUQJ01013318.1:7103-19020 GCA_015108635.1 Andinoacara biseriatus
GTGGGTGATTTTTTTTTTTTTTTTTTTTTTTTTTTTTTTTTTTTTTTTTTAATGGTCAGGCAAGTAGCTCTGAGGAGCTCGGACGGTGGCTCGGTGTCCTCCTGGCAGAAATGGGCTCCCCAACAGACCCAGAATCGCTCCATTACGACTACGTTGACGTGGAAACCATTGCTAACATTCGTGATGCTGCGCGACATTCCTTCCTGTGAGTGAGAAAAAGGGGAAAGGCGTTTAGGATGCACGTGCAAGTTCAAAGCAGGACCATCGACCAGAGCAGCGATGGTTTGCTTCCATTATTTTATGCAAACTTACTTTGGCCATTCTCTCTGAACCCAGGTGGGCTACCTCCTCCAGCAGCACCTCCACAGATTCTAGAACATACGATGAGGTACCTAATGAGGATATGCAGGTAGGTGGGACACTTGTGCTCAGACGCATGCGTGAAACTTTACTCTGATGTGATCAGATCAGTAGATGTACGGGTATACAGCTGTTGAATGTGACACCCCATCAGTCACCCAAATTAATTGACAGTGCTCTGTTTCATGCTTATCAACGATGGTTTTTTTTTTCAGAGAAAAAAAGATAAAAAACGGGTGAGAGACCTAAAAAAAGTGCCCAGACTGGTGACAAGAGGGCAAGAGGTCATAGCAGTTTTACAGCCTGTAAACACCTTTCTTAACCCCATTAACGTGCCCCAAAACACACACCTCAGCAGCCTCAGATCGATAAATCTCAAGACACGTTTACTGAGTAGCCTGATAAACAAATTTCACTTTTCTTGATCTGCCCTGACTCTCCCACATCTGTCAACCCCCCCACCCCTTCTCTACTCCACCCAGTCAGGAGAGAACCGCAGGCAGCAGTCTGGGAATATAGGAAAATGGCGCTCGAGTTTCTCAAGCAGCAACTCTGACAGAACCAAACCATTAGTCTCCCTGAAGCCAACAGGCTCACGTAAGTGTGATTAGTTTGTTTTCCAGTGTAACATGCAGTTCATCCAGTAGTGCTGCATCCATCCTCATAAAGCTTGATACTGAGAGAAAAAAGGTGATTTCCCAAATTCTAGCACTGTGCAGAACTGCTATGATTTACACAGTCAGCTTTTAATTTAGTGCTTCCTGAATACAAAGAAAAGGAGACAGCATTAAATCGATTCTTTGTATCAAGATAAATATATAGCCAAATCTCTCAGGGACTTGACGGCTATAAACTTACTGGCCGAGCTCATTAATCTGCTTTTTTTGTGAGTAAATTTGATCCTTGTGAATCCTTTTGTTATATTGAATATTTTTATAACCATCGTTGATTTACATCGGTGTGACTCAAGAAAGCATGAAAACATATCAAAATACTGAAAGAAGAGAAAGAATTCTTCTTAAAAGATCAATATTTCACTAAGTCAAAGATTCCAGTGCTCTTGGGCTCATATAGCTTACACACACCTTCCAGTTGTGGGCCTGTGCACTGACAGTCATAAAACTTGAGCTGTCATCTGGCTCAGTATTTCTTCTTTTCTTCTTTCCACTCAGTCATCTTCTCGCTTTCCATCCATATTGTATTCCCTCCGCTCTCGCCTCTCCCATTTGCTCCTTTTTTGTCAATCGCTCTCAGCTGTGCAAGTGAAGGAGGCGAGTGACTGAGCTACGGAAAAGCGATATCGGTGCGGATTTCTAGGAGAACGTTCCTCTTCTTGCTACGCTTCCACTGTGGTCTTCGCCGTCACGTTCTGGCACATCAAAGAGGCGGCGCTTTCCAAGGCTTTAGTGCTGCAGGATGTAACCTGAGATTTATTGGACATTTGCATTAGATCTGCTGTCTCACCTCCTGACCTCTTACCCTGCAGGAGTGTGTGTGTTTATCTTTAATTCCTGCACCATATCACTGGCTTTCCCCAGATTTACAATGCTGTTTTAGGGCCATTATAGTTTTAAAAACTAAATAAATAAGTATGGGGTCAGTGGAGCATGGAAATATAATAAGATTTGAACCCACCAAATCACAAGAAACAGTCGCCTCAAGGTGCTTTATATTGTAAGGTAAAGACCACATGATCATATTAAAGTCACACAATTTCAAAAAGAATTTCTGTCTTTCTCTTCCTTTCTGACCCATTTGTAAAAATCACCATGCTGAACTTTCATGTGACACATATAGACAGCTTCACACTCCTCACACGGAGAGCGTAGCATTCGTTATGCAGACGGGCAGACAGGCTGCCGTGAGAGGCTTTTGTCTTCTTCCCATAACCTCTGTACAGCTGACGTTTAACCTTTGCTCTCACCCAGATACCAACCAGTATGGAAGGTATGGGAAAATGCGAGCAGAAGAAGATGCAAAACGTTACCTCAGAGAAAAAGAGGAGCTGGAGAAAGAGAGAGATGGCATACGTAATGCACTAGTGACCCTCCGACAGCAGAAGAGAGAGCTGAAAGAAGAGCTGAAGACAGCTGCTGGTAAGAAGATCTAAAGCCAAACAGAGAGCAGATGAATGGTTGCTCTTTATTGTTAGACATTGCATAAACCAGGACAGTACAGTGGTTCCAAAATGAAAAACACAGCCAGAACATTTATATTCCCTCTCAGTAATTAGTTAATACATGAAGAGACAGTTTGGGCACAAAGTTTTCCAAAGGGAAATAACCCTGAAAAAAGAACAAGGGATGATTTTAGTCTTATTTTTGCAGCTGGATAGTTCAGTACATGTGTGCAAATTTGCCAGAGCTCTTTTATATCATAATGCATCACTGCTCTTTATATGACCCTGCATTCTGACCTCCTTTATTATAGGGCCATGAAAGAAGAGATTTTTCCCACAGAGATAAATACAGCATTGGTATTAATATTACTAAAAGAAACAACATGCTTATAAAAAATGGTCTGCTATGTCTAATGAACTAATTTCCTCTAGTTCTGTCCATCTTATTTTGTTTGTCTGTTTCTGTGTAGCAGATAAGAGGAAGTCTTTCCTGAACAAGCGCGTGTCTCAGTTGGAGGAGGCCTGTGGGGCGAAAGAGGCAGAGAGGGTGGACCTGGAACTTCGCCTGAGTCAGGTCAAAGAAAGCCTGAATAAAAGCCTGGCAGGTGGAGCTCTGGGTGCACCAGCGGAGGCTAAACCTCCTGTTAAGGTACAGTTGTTGCTTAAAGTGGAAAGATAGGCACTCTGTATACAAAGACTTTTATTTACTCCTATACTTTTTCTATTTTGGTGCAGGCCTCCAGCAAGAAGATCCAGAACATCTACAGTGATTCTCTGCCAGTAAATTGTGCCACAGAGCTGCGTAGAAGACCTCCGTCTGTTTATGCTTCTTCTACTGGAACTGTCATGCAGAAAGCAAAGGTAACAGCGACCAAATTTACCCCTCCTGCTGCACACGGTTCACTTGCTCACCTTATCACTATAGACAGTTGTTTCTTTCAGTCTTCACAGGGAGTTAATAGAGTCACGGCTGCATTTACCACCATCTAACAGGTTTTCATGGTTCACACATAAAGAGATGACTTCCTCAGAAAAATTTTTTAGTTCATTTTTTAAGCCTTACAAATTTTTTCACCAAAAAAGCCTTGGGCTGCCACGTTGCTGGATTATTGTGAACAACCATTTATTTGTATGATTACTTAATAATCTGATTTTCTTTCTACAGGAATGGGAGTCAAAGAAAGGACCCTAAGAGGAGTGTCCTGAAAGGACTGGGGAATAAATGCATATCTTGATGGGACTTTGGACATCTTGCGTCCTTCTAAAGTCTCCCATCTATAAATGAAAATCCAGACCTGTTTCACTTTGGATTATTGAGGAACTACATAACCCGTAATGAATGAAATCAGCCACTAGGTGGTGGTCTATCTTACTAAATATTTCCAAGGACTGCTCACAGCCTGTAGGCAGGTATATTCATTGTCTGGAAAGAGAGATTAAAATGTGGAAAATAAAAAAAATCAAGAAAGGTAAGAGAAAGAGAGAAACAACAAAAGTGTATCGAAAGCACAATGAATGCACAAAATGTCGTGTGGAAAAGCAACAGAAATGTTTAACTGTTGAGCGTTGTGTGTGGAAAAAGACGACCAAAGCATTGTGACGTATTGGAAGCTTTGAGAATGAAAGCTAGTTTAAGCCATGATGTGCCTTGTAGATGATGTAATTTTTTTGTTTTGCTTGTACATAATGAGCTCTGACTACTGTTTTATATGTTTTTCCACTTAAATACTGTAAATCGTTTCATTTCTCATTGTAAGCGCGCCGTAGATTTAGGCATTTGAGGTTAGGAAGGAACAGCAATCCAATCCCAGTTTTCCAAAGTAATTGGCAGGTAAGTGTGCTGCAGTTCCTCTGGGGGTTCAGGCTGTCTACGTTGCTTCAAGTGATCGCATTTAGATGATACCATCTGTTGCAGCAGTCTCTCTTTTTCTTGATGTTTTTTTATTTTAATGACTCTGGCAGGGGCTGATGTCCCTGGTGTTTTTTTTAATTGCCTGAAACTTTTGTGCATTTTTCTACCTGAAGTTAGAATTAAACAATGTGCCACTGAGGATGTAGGGTTGGCGAGTGCGCACACTAGCTCCTCCTCTACGGTCGAAGCTGTGTTGCTGAGTAAAAACCATCCGACATCCTCTTCACCCTCTTTGGCCCACGTTCCAATACAGCTGAATACTCACATTAGAGACAACTGAGTTACTAACAAAGTGGTGCTATTTCAATGACAGAAATCGAGCTTTTCCAATAGATGAAATGTCATTTTAACACCTTCCTCCCTGAACCTGTGGTCGCCTTTTGCACTTTACTGTTCTCGTGCTTTAATAAGGGAATAATAAATTTCTGTCTTATTTTCCCAAACAATTCATCTCTAATTACTCGTTACCATTCACAAGTTCAATTTTCTTCTCATAAAATGCACCAACACATTCTAATCACTGATGTATTAGTTTAATTTTACACGGTACGCCGTAACATAATCATACAGTTTATGGTCTCATGCAAACTATGCATAATAACCAATGGTGTGGCGCTGCTCAGGAATCATTTTAAACTCTTCCTCATTTGCTCTATGGAGTGGTCAGTAGCGAATACAGGCTCTGCATTACCATTCTTACATGCTAATATGCTGGGAGCCAACTCTTTGTACACGATCAATAAAAGCCTTCAATACGGAGCGTAGTCCTGACCAATTGATTTTCACCAACCGATAAATAAGTTGTCAGGTCAGTTGAGCTCCAGAGCGTGGCGACTGGTGTTGGTTCTCAAATGAGGAGGCCGCTGCTTCAGGTTGCTGACATTACCCTTTCCACAGCTCAGGATGAGAACTTACAGAAAGAGGTAATAAAGCCAGTATAAGATATTGACAAAGAGGAATGCTGTGGGGAAAACGGTGCGGGCATAGCGATCAATGTTGTGTGGATTTTCCACAATGAAGACAGATGCTGCCCTACGTGATGCATCCTTCACTGATGACAAGCCACAGCCCTGATTTGGCGCCTTCTCTTTTGATCCTGCGTGGTTCTTAGTGTCACTGTTTGCTGACTGCTCCGTGGGCTCCTCTGCAGTGGAGCCGATCTCCACGGACTGGTTTGGTTGGCTGGAGCTGACGATGGGGATTGAGCCATTCCCATTAGACTCGCTGAACTCCCTCAGAAGGTCCTGTTACATGGACAGATGAACAGATGGATTGATGTTTACAGTAATCTTTTCATTTTTATCTCATGGTTATGTGCCAACTTGTTGCTTACCCTGTATAAATCCTCAATGGTCTGGTGCTGCATGGTATAAAAATGAGCACAGGCATACTCCAACAGTGCACCAAAGATGAAAGTGAAACAGATGCCCAAATAAACATCTATGGCTTTTATAAAACAGTTGGCATTGGGCAGAGAAGTGCGGGCTCCCATCATCAGAGTTGTCATTGTCAAGACTGTTGTCACTCCTGCAGGACAGATCAGAGTTTTGGGTTTTTCTGTATCTAGGATTATGGTTACTATCTGGACTCCGATTTACCAAAATCATAAACATGGAATAAAAGAGCTGGTACTGACCAATGCAGGTCCTAGCTGGTACAGAGGACTGGCTGATCCAGAAAGAGACCCAGGAGAGAACCACCAACAGAATGGAGGGAACATACGTTTCCAAGATGAAGAACAGCACGTTTCTGCGCAGTGCAAAATGCAGCACCAGCTTAGGGTAATTTCCTGCAGAGAGACACAAAAAGGAAGTGGGAAAAATATTTTAACAATCCTGTGGTGCATTTGTGCTCAACTGTCAGCTCTCATTATACGACTCCACATGCGAAGGAAATCTTGAGACCTGAGGTTTGTTACCTGTTTCATAAACAGCCTCTGACACCGATGTGTAGTAGCTCTCTACACTGTACTGAGCCAGCCGCAGTGTGTCCAAACCCTTCACTGAATCATTCCCTCTGGTCCAGTAGAACACCACGTCCTGCAGGTTATACCCCCCTGACAAGACAAAGACTTTGGCAAATCTAAGCTGCTCAGCATAAAGTTGCTTTTCAACTTGATACTCACTACATAGAAGTTGATGAAAATGGTGATAGCGGTGAGATGATGATGATGATGATTTTTCTCCACCTACACACATGATGGATGGTTAATGGAGCTCACAGCGGGTACTCACAGCTCTCCAGCTGCAGGGTGCACACCTGTCTGTCCATGGGGTACTTAGTCAGATCCATGTTGCAGGCGATCGTGGCCGTGATGCTGTTGGGCATTCAAAGCAAGATCATTACCAAACTTCAAAAACTCCACTGAAATGACTGCAGCCTGATTTATAACGGGACTGTTAATTATTAGCGAATATAAAGTATTCTCCTCCCCTGATGAACGGTTGAGAGATCAAAGACTCGTATCTGAAGAGTCTTCACTGTAATTATGTGCAAAGTGTTGTCGGATTGCAAGAACGAGGTCAGGTTGCTGAGTTATACAATACTCAGTCACCTCCATAAAATCAGATGATGGTCCCAGCTGTCAATCAAAAATATGTTTCAGTACTGAAAGTGAAAGAAGATCATTCTAAACACACTGTGCAAAGCTGACCTTTTTCTCATCAGTCAGGCTGTCTAGTCAAAATAACGTCATGCGCCAGAATGACATGACAGATTAGCCTGATCTAATTTTTTAGCTGTCATAGGGGACTCTGCAAATCTTCACCGGGAAAGGTTTCAGTGCTTGAAGGGCAGAACATAGAGGAATGCAGTGCTATACCCCTCAGATGAATGACTGAGGGATGAGTCATGTTTTTTACTCAAATTCAGTCATTTATTTCCTTTCTTTTTTTTTGGAGAACCTGACAGCAACTCATGGTTGACTACAAAAACAATCTTAAAAATAAAATTGAAAGAAAAAAAAATCTGGATTTGTTTCCATTCTGTTCGTGACTGGCAGCGTGAACTGTCAACTGCCAGCGAACGTCGACTCGAAAAAGCTCCTATAAAGAAATGTACCGAAGAGCATAGAGAACCGTTCCATTGCTGAAAATGCGTATGAGGCGGTTTTCCACAGTGACATCATGCAGGAAGGAACGCTTGGAGTCTGGGATGAAGGTGTCGGGGATCCACAGCAGTGACACCAGACGACCGTCCACACTCACGCTCTCACTTCCAGGGAACATCAGCCTGGAATCACGCCAGCGCTGACGGAGGAAGATTGTTGCAGTGTAGTCCTAAAAAGTTATAAAACATATGTAAAGATCCTGCGCCCACATTTGATCACACTGAGAGAAAAACAGGAGGAAGAGTGGTGTACCATATTGATTTCAGAGATGGCATCAATGCTGGCAATATCAAGGCTCATTCCAATTTCCACAGGACCCTCTGTTCAGTAGACACACATGGGGAACATGACAGTCAATCCACTTTTAGGTAGGAGACACAAAAGCATTGATGACTTTTGCAAAGACAAAAGATGATTCCTCAAGCTACTTCATACCATTGAAATTAGGTCTGAGGTAGCGGTTGTACCCTTTCATGAGCTTTTGTATCGTTGGCAGTAGCTGGGAGTCATTCCATTCACCCCAGTGGTTGCCATGGAATGCGCAGCTTCTGATAAAAGCAGGAAAACATGAAAATTAAATCAGAGAAAAGATGAAAAATACACAAAAATCCACATCCAAGTGTTCTTAACAGTGCACATGCTTTTTTGACCTCACCCCTGTGTGAAGGTCAAGAGGAGGGCGATTAGCAGGTCGACAGACATCGCAAATCAGCTGGCAGAGGTCAGCGACACTGCTCAGAAGGATGTGACAAGGACAAAAAGCAAACACATAAGCTGTTTTCATTGAATGGGATAACACAGTTTCACCATAAGGTGGCAGCAACTAACTGAATGTGATTACAAACCTGAGGGGACACGACACAGCAGTCACTCTCACTGTTTGATGTTAGATAACTGCACGTTCTCCCCGACATGATAGTCGTAAAATGTTTTTGAAACTTGTATTAAATCCCTTTCTCTATATTTCTCTCCATTAATATATTAGTAGCTTTTCCAGTGCCTTCACACACTCTTGTGCAGACACACACACACAAACTCAGACACAAACAAACAAGACAGTGTCTACAGTAGGTAGGCATGTAAGTGCGCCTATCATTTATTTTTGGATCTTTCGTACAGTTAGTGCATCGGCTCTTCCATCTGCTGCTATATTTGACCTAGATCACATGATTTATTTCAGCAGTCTTCAAGTAACCCTGTCTCTAACTCATCAAGGAATCCTCACAGGAAATCCTCCCCCTCCTCCTCCTCCTTTCGCTAATCGATTGATTCGTCAGCACCTGACTTCTGTACTCGCAATTCATACTGTCATCCAAACTATGCACGTCTGTCGTGCATGCCTTTCATTTCAGTTATTACCAAAGCAATCTGCAGCCAGTATATTGCCAGCAGTTTAGAAAAGCTATATTTAGTATTCAATGTATTATTTACACTGAACTGCCATTCTAAATGATTGTGCAAGTGAACGCTATTGATTCCCCTTCTCTAGTGGCCACAGAGACACATCAGTTACACTGAATTCATGCAACTATATTTTCCTGTTTTGATGCATTTTCTTGTTTGCTGCTCTGAAGCTCAGCTCAGGACTCTCATTTTGGTATTTTGCGTTGCATCATGCTTGTTCCCCTTTGTCCTCATGTCCCTCTTCCAGCCTTCCATAAGCCATGTGTTGAACAGCATGCTGTCAGATATTAAATTCCCTGCACGTGCATGCACATTCAAATAAATGTTTCTGTTTATTTATTTTCTTTTTGCATTTTACATTGCTTACACACAAATTCCCGACTCTTACCTGTCTTGGCCGTGTCCTGCTTTCTTTTCCCACTTGCTCACTCTTCTCTCTCTCAGCTCTGTCCTTTGTTTCCTCCTCTGCTCTTCTGCCTTCCTGTATCCCAAGTGTTGTAAGTGGCTGAGATTGGTCCCCTTCCTTAGTTATTTGTGATTACATATCCCTGTGTGTCTTCCATCTACCAATAAAGCATCTAATATTTGGTTCCTGTGTGTCCTGCTGCTGGTTGTTCCACTGTTTGTGCAACTCCCTCTGCCTCTCTGCACAGCTGTGTTGATCTCCCCGCAGAGCCACTGTGCAGACCCCCTCGCTCTCTCTTCATACCACTCAGTCTCTCATTTGCGCCGTTTTTTTTTTTTTCACTGCCCCCACCCCACACAAACGCACACATTAACATCTAGTTTGATTCCCCCATATCACTTCTTTTTTTCTCATTCTTCTTATTCTTTTTGGCCCTTACTCTCTATCTACCTCCTCCCCCTCAATTGACACTGACACTGTACCTCCTTCTGGGCTTCAAAGCATGCCTGTGTCTCATTCCCTCATGCCCTCTCCATCTTCACCTCCAAGTACTACGCTCCTTTGCATCAGTGTCATCATCTGAATTAGTTTCCTCTTCGCTCTGTCTGCAAACTTAACTTCAATGAAATACCCATGCGGCTCAAATATAGGTACTAAATTTGACTGCTTTTACTTAAAACTTGTGTCCATTTGTGCCCTTTCCCGCTATTTTATGAAGTGCGCATTTATAGTCCCGATGAAGATGATGAAGAAGCTCTTGATGTTGCTGGTAATGAGGAGCAGAATCATGGCAGGTGAAGATGATGGTGACGATTTGTCCACACACAGAGAAGGAAACTGCAGCCCAAAGACCAATGCTGTGTGTGTGCTATGCGGTCAGTCATTCATCTCCTGCACTGCTGACTTTATGAGATTAATCTTTATGAGACCATCGCTCTCCTCTGGCTCCGGAGCTGAGCTGCAACTCTAATTATATAGCCTGACCTCTGACAATGAACCAACTGAATCTCCAGCATATGTGAGAAAACCTTTGGGGTATACTTGCTTACAACACTTTATGAGATTCCAGTGATGCTTGTACCCACTGCAGCCAATTACTCTCCTAGTTTGTATTCCCCAGCACGGAATAATGATTTGTAAATGGTCACTAACAAGCTGCTGCAGTATTTTACTTGACCCGGTTATTTAGTGCATCAGTAACACACTGACTGCACAAAGCTCCCCTTTTCTTAATTTCATGCTCTAATGGATGAATGTCTAAAACAAATAGTGTGTTTAGTATTGAGTAATGGTCAGGAGAGCTGTGGAATGAACATAAGAAAATCTGGTTTGCATCCATCCCGAGAATCATGCGAAAGGCAGTGCACACATTCGTTGACAGTGAAAAAGACAAATGGAGACGTTTGTGAGGCACCTCAAGGGGAAGGATGTAAATGTTTTATTGGTGTGCCGGGGGGGTGATGTCACAGTGGCAGACAGCTTTGTGTTAGTCAGCATCCAGCTGACAGCCGTGTCCTACCTGCATGCATGTTCATTTCTACCTGTGATTGATTAAATGTTCCTTTTATTTCCCTCACACACTCACACACATGCAGAATCACACTTTCCCCTGCCTGTTTATGACCTTATGCCCCCAAGCACTTATTTCTAATTTCACGTAGAAGAGTGAATGCGCAGCATGATTCAGTAATCTGTTGTTCTGTAAAAGCCAGGTAGGAACAGGAGGAGGGAGGGGCTTTAAACAATAAAATGTACGACTTTATTAATAACTGTCACAACCCAGGCCAAGTCATCAGAATCCCCTTTGTCGTGGATGCAAATCTATGTTTGTATATTTAGAGCTTCTGTCAGGCAAGAATGTTCCAGTTTAAGCTTCTGACTGGTGACCCTTTTTGCCACCTCTTTGGTTCATTTTTCATTTTAAATGCAATCACCTAGCTGGCAGTTCCCTGCTGCCACAGCAGCCCTCTGCTATTCATGTGTCACTCATTTATCATTTCTCTTGCTCTGCTTATGTTTATTTAAGTTACCTTTACAACCTTGAGCTTCTCATTTCTTTGTTTCTACCCATCTGCACACCGTTCACTATCATCCATCCAGCCAAAAGGCTTGATTCTGCACTTTGGTATCTTTCCCACTTCCCAGTTGCATAACGTGCATAACTATCTTTTTTTTTCCTCCCCAGAATCTCTTTGCCTTCCTGCCGTTACTCGTGTTCTCTCCCTATTTTTGCTGCCTATCAGAACAGATAAGCATTTTGACACCATGTTTCAGGTAGTTTTCAGCTCCTCCGAATCCGCGCTGAGGCACCAGAAAATGGAAACAGCACTGCCCCCACATTTGCCCAGTGATTTGCTGTCATGTGACAAATGGAAATGTCACAGGACTGCCCATGAGAGGGACAAGGATAAATCTCTCCTAAATGACTGTGACGGCTGCCATATCCAGGAGGAACACATATGAATTAATGTGGCGTAGACACTGCTGCTCTGAGCAAGCTGTCATGCCTCTGTGTGACTGGTGCGTCTACTTGAGAGGTGGATAAAGTGCTTTCTGTTGTCCCTCTTCAGATGTGAACATTAAATTGTCATTCAGCTTTTTGTTTTT
>VUQJ01013321.1:10599-26633 GCA_015108635.1 Andinoacara biseriatus
TTCCAACACAGACACATCCCCCACAACGCACACACACACACACACACACAAGCATACATTGTATGCACACAGGAAGTCACGTACGCCTTGGCTAATGTATACTTTCCATGGGTTTTTTTCCACTACCATATAAGGTTACATAGAGCCAGGAATCTTGTTTTATTACTTTTTTGGTAAAACTACTTTCGTAACATCACGTGACTTTTACTTTGTAATAAAAGCCGCTGCAGGAGAAAGTTGCGCAGAGAAACTACTTCATCTCTGACTCAGGCGGAGATTTCCTGTTCTGTCCCTCAGATCAGAAGGGTTGTACTTCCTGCTCGAAATACCATACAGCTGTGTGTGTGTTCGTTGATGATCTGAACCTATCACTTCCATTAGGCAGTATTATTAGAAAGCATTGCATACATTTTCCTTGTTATTCAGATGATACCCAGCTTTACTGTATCTATCCATGAAGCCAGATGATGCACATCAATTATTTAAACTGCAGGAATGCCTTAAAGACCTTGCTTCTCTTCATTGGCTCCCTGTTAAATCCAGAATACAATTTAAAATTCTTCTCACATACAAGGTCTTAAATAATCAGGCCCCATCCTATCATCTTGTCTTAAAGACCTTATAGTACCATATCACCCTTATAAAGCACTTCACTATCAGTCTGCTGGCTTACTTGTGGTTTCCAGGATACTTAAAAGTAGAATGGGAGGCAGACACTTCAGCTTTCAGGCCCTTCTTCTGTGGAACCAGCTCACAATTTGGATTCGGGGAACAGACACCCTTTCTATTTTTAAGATTAGGCTTAAAACTTTTCTTCTTTTTATAAAGCTTATAGTTAAGGCTGGATCAGGTGATGTATGTTCTGATTTGGTGCTATATAAATAAAACTGAACTGAAGTGAACTGAAAAATGCCGTAGCTTACCAAGAAGCTGACAGTAAAGTCAGCACAGCAGAGCTAAAAGGTTAGCTAGCTAACAATATTAATTCCACAGTGCATGCACAAATGGTCATCTTATTTATTTTAATTTTAGACGTAGGTATTGATCGTAAAAACGTGCCTGCAGAAATGACCTATGAGGTCGTTTTTTAAAGGAGGACAGGCTCCCAATTTTGTTGAGCACGTGAGCCAACTGTAGCCTCCTGTTAGAGAGATAGTTGTGCTAACCAAGCTTCCCAGCAAAATCTGGTAACTTAGCACTCCACCCCTTTGTCCTAATGTGGTCATTTCTGGCTACAAAAGCCAATATAACAGCAGCATGGTAACAATGAGGTCTCAAAATGAAGAGTCCAAAAACAAATGGGTGGCAGGCAGGTCCATCTTTTATATACGGTCTATAATATTAAATGGAGTCTGTGGGGACTGAATTTGGAGCCAGCTCAAGTGGCCATTAGTGGCTTTTGGCTTAATTTTTCAGCCATGGAGGTTGCCAATTCAGAACATTCCATTTTCTGTTCCATCTGTTTTGTAGTCAAACTACAGGTTTGACTGTTCAGATTATCTCTCTCTACATCTTCTATAGGAATCAGTGGGCTTGAGCCACAGACAGACAGAACAGGGAATTCAGAGAGTACTTCTTAGTGGAAGTAGCTGTTTAGCAGCTGCTGACAGATAGCTCATTCTCATGCTTGTGATGGCTGCTTGGCAGACTTGTGCTGCAGTCTTCCCAAAGAACCATCAGAGCAAACCTTATTAGCGCTAGCTCGCATGCATAGTCACTATCTGCTACTCTCCACTGTTAGGATTTAGGACGAGTGAGTGAGCAATGCCATGCTTTCCTCGCTCAAACGCACATATACAACCATCACTTTACAGTTGCCATGACAACAATGAATTTCCCCTTTTTTCCAAAACACATTGCAGACTTTCTAAAAATATGTGTCTTTTCTTGCCGACTTTTTTTTTCACAAATGACAGCCTTCAGAGCAAAAGCTACAACGTAGAGATATAGCAACAGATTAAACCATAAAGGAAAGATACATACTCAGTGTCATAGAGGAGTTTATTGAACTTTGTTGCAATCTATTACTGGGAAACGAGAGAGAGCAAGTCTCTCTGAAACCCCTGAGTTTCAGTTTTGTTTTTTATGTTGACATGAAGCAAGGGGCCAACATAAATCCAGCAGACCCTTGCAGAGCGGGTAATAATAATACTGCTGGCAGTGCAGAGAGACAGATTAGGGCCAAGTCAGCTGCTCCTCCATCAGCAAAACAGACAGCCAGCTCATGGATGTGACTTTTACAGTGATACAACAGAATAGTATATATGGAAGAAATAAGTGCTGTGTATTAGGGTAAATCGTCATACCATCCTGCCTTCCCCCCACTCCTGTCATCCCTGTGGCTTCAGATGATTTTCAAGCACAAATGCATGCAAGATCTGCAAGGTTTTACCAGTTTTTGAAGCCAATTATAAAGGAAAATGGAGATAAAATGATCCACATTGCAAAGAACACAATGGACTATGGCCTTTCAAGGATTCTGTGAAATTCTGAAAAGATACTTGAGGTGACATTGTGCAGTTGCATGAGTAAGTGGGCTGAAGTCTTCCTCATCTTGGAAGCCAGGGGGCGATGAGCCATTTGATGCTTGAGTCTTATGTAACACTCAGAGATGGGCTGTCAGTGGGAAGGAAATTAGATATTGTGATTGATTTCAATAGCTGACCGTTGAGTTGTGACCGTAATCAGTCTGTGACAACACATCTATGATAAAGGAAAACACACTGACTTCATTAAGCAGCAAAATACCCACAGATCACTTTATTTAGTCTCAAGTAAGCACATAACATATTGTAGGATGGAATCCAGTTTACAAAGAATCTGTGCTTCAATTAACAGTAATAATAATTTTTGGTTGAAGGATAACTAGGTGAAGTCATCACTGTTCAGTAGCAGCTGATAATGATGAGGTAGACGGTGAGACACCCAACATATACACATCTGGATGTTAGAAAGACGTCAGCTGTGCCAGCTAAAAACACTGTCAGGCAATTTAAAAACATGGAGAACAACATCCTGCATAGGGCTGCATACTGACACTAAGAAAAGAAAGACAATAAACACACCACCTACACAACCAGGTTACAAACATTTCACCCGGGGCCTGGAAAGTACAGACTAAACACATAATATCAATTAAAAAAAAACCCCTGCTCTTACACTTTTCTGTAATAAATGCACATTTATTTTCAAATGTAGTTGTTATATATCTGCTATTCTTTGAAATGAAACCCAATTAAAAGTAGCAGAATTGCCACATTGTTTTCTTGTATTGGGTAATGAAATCTACTCAATACAATGTATCTGAAGGTAATGTTGTACATGACGGTTAAAAAGAAAAAAAATCTATAGCCTTTCACTACACGTACAATTCAGAATATAAAAATAAACTTTGTAAATATAAACTAAAGCGAGGAAAAACCACATTTCAGCAGCTTGGATTTACAGTTGTATGGTGTTATCTTATACTTGGCACGCTGTTGCTTAGTTACTTGGCATTATGATCCATGGATGTAAATAACTGATGAATTTACATACAGTGTTATGGCAGCATTAATACAGCACACATATATACTGGACAGTGTCAGCACAGTTCCACTGTATTATTTGTTTTGTGACAATAATTTAAATGAAAAATTGTCATCACTTATGTTTGTTTTGTTTCTTAAGTCAAAACAAATATTCACCTTCACTTCCATGTAGAACCTGTGTTGGAGAAACACAGACCACTAGTCACCTTTACCCCTAAAGCTGAGGTAATACTATGTTTGTAGCCACACCTATGCAATAAATAAGCATTAGTAAGATAAGCAACTACAATACACCAAAAGTATTTTACATTAAGATTAACTGGAAACCAATAGCCAAGAAACAAAGACATTACAAGTCCTCCAAAATGCCATTTACTTTCAATCTCTAAAGTTATATAACAGTCTATTAGTTAGAGTTTAACAGTCATCAGAAGCTTACTGAAATACTCACACCCTCGACTGAGGAGAGCATCACATACCACGTCAAGGAAGGCGTGCTTGGACGCCTTAACAGTCATGGATAACTAAAGAAAGCTATCAGAGAGAGTAAAACAGTTCTTGTCAGGAATCTGTTGAATAAAATGTTATTAATTTGTTTTGCTTATCCTCAGCAGCTTAAAAGTTATATAACAAAATCACTCATATAACATGTAATATAATATCAATTTTAAAAACACACACACACACAGTTATGATTTTCTTCTGTAAAATCACATTGCATTTGTCCCACACGTTTTGTTAAGTATCACTGTGTTCCAGTTTGATAAAGAGCTGCCCTTGCTGGCCACAGTAACCATCACAGTTTGAGCAGTGTGTGATGTATAATCATAATAGCTAGTGTTTCACAAGTGTGCAACTCTTTTAAGATACACCACAAAGACCACTACAGTCACTGTTATCATTTGAGTAGATATATCAAAGCCATTATATACAAAAAAACCCAAAAACTCAACAGTTCCCTGAATGCTTCTTCTCAGTATGAGGCATTCAGATTACAGCCCACTCGGACTCTGTACAAACAGACTGCCTGGTAGCTAAACATCCACAAGCACATAAAACACACTCTGCGACTTGCTGGTCCAATTGAAAATGTGTAACTATATCATACATTCGCTACACTATGCGATCCCACTCACAGAGCAAATGTACAGCAGCTAAAGCCACAATGCTGCAAGTTACACAACCTTATTCCATGGCAGCCAAGTTGATGATTTGACAGCAACTGCTCAGCGGCTCCAGACGTGCACCTCAGTCGGCCTTGTCGTCGCCATTCTCAGTCCACCCTCGGCTCATCGCTGCTACCACAATGCTGTACATGTTGAGCCAGGCTTGACGCAGCGGCGCCGTGTAGGCCTGGCCCAGACTGCACTGCAGCATGTAGAGAAGGGACTCACCCACCGCCTGCAAAACACACAGGGGGAAAAAAAAGAAAGAAAAGGAACGTGCAAGTGTTCACAGTTCATTCGCTTGTGAAATTGCTTTTGCAGAGATGTGCGATGAGATGTTGATCCTACAGCAAATGACTGCGTGCTGACTCCCGCTGCCTTATGCTTCCTCCCAAGGTTGACCAGAAAGTCCTCCAAGGAGTGAAGGTCGTCCAGGTGGCTGACAGCTGCATCGATCACAAGCATCACCTGAGACCGCGAGCACAACAGAAAGAAAGAGCATTCAAATCTGTGCACAAACTAAACTTAAAAATGTCTGTGTACTTGCAGCGGTCACTGCGATAAACAGAGCTCACCTTGGTGACATGATCCAGAAACTCAGGGCTGGCGAGGCAGTCTTGTGGGGAACTGCAGTTTGCATCGTAGTGGAAAAGACTGAGGAGCGCAGGGTCCAGCTCAAAAAGTCTACCACAGATAAATACCACACTGTTCTTTAGGTGTATACACATGGCGTAGCTTCAAACACTCACAGATAGATAAAAATCTATCTATAAACCAAAACCTGTACAAATCTCTCCTGTCTGATTTAGCAGCAGCTGTCTCAAAGTCAATTGTGGAATTTTTTGCAGTCTGTCGCCAAGCAACAAGTCAAGCCTCCGGTCCATACATGTGGCAAGTGTGCAGCAAAGGATTTACCATAATTCTCTCTCCACACTTGTGTTACATTTTCTAACCCTGCAGCTATTAAGTAAAAAACAATACACAAGATCCTATCACATGTTTTAAGTGCTTTTAGAATTTATGTTTATTAAACAAAACAAAAAAACTGTCTCCTTATTACATTAGAGTCATGATGATCAGAAAATTACCTGGAAAACATGATGACACCATGAGGAACTTTGTTCTTGCCAAGGCTCTCCCAGCTGCCTCGTATCAGCTCCTTGTCTTTGCCTGACAGCTCCTCCATGCTACCTCAGGCTGCAATCACAAGACAAGTTCTTCAACTCCTCTACACGATCTGTTTGAGGACAGCCATAATATTTGAGGGAATCCACAGACAAAACTTCTCCAAACCCACCTGAAAAGCAAAGTTGAGCATCAAGTGAGCGAAACACAGCTGATTTACTAATATTGTGTAAGGGTGGGGACACTGCTGCAGGAGAAAAGCTCAGCTCGCGACACACAATCATACTGTACCTTTTTGAGGTCAGTCTTCTCTCTGAACTCCTTCTGGTGCTTCTATGCTGTGGGGTCTGTCTCTTTCTGTGTGTGTGTGTGTGTGTGTGTGTGTGTTTGGGTGTTTATGTGTGCAGGCAGCAGCCTTGCCTGACACTCTGCTGCACTTGTTCTCTCTTTCCCCAACCCACGGTGCAGTCAGGAAGACAAGTTGTGCCACAATCTTATCTGTCACACTGGCTTCTATCTCTCTCCCCTTCCCATTTGCCTCTTGATATGCTCTCTCTCCAGCTCTGGGGATATTATTCATGCCACTGAAGGAGAAAAAGAGGGATATCGCTCTGCTGCTCCAGATAGGCTGCAGCGAGACACAGCTCCTCCTGCAGGTGAACCAAGGACTGAAACATGCAGAGATGCTACATGCATGCATAACACACCTCGCATTTAACCAAAAAAATTAGCCACTGAGCTTTTACATTGTAATCAAGTGAAAATAAATAAGAAATCATGATGAACAAGAAAATAACCAGGAAACACAACAAAAGTGCTGAACAGTGCAATTGCTGGTTTAACGCAGGTACAATTTAAGGCCCATATCATCTATTTTGGGATGTGTCCCCAACTGCCTACATTTGCAACACATGCGTTTACAAAATGAAATGTGTGGGAATTTTAATATTGTACAGTGGCTAGAGTAATAAGAGACCTGCACACACCACCTCGGTGAAATTATATTGTTCATCTGCTGAGCAGAGCCACTCCTTAAACAGCGTGATCATAACATTCAGCGGCCAAGCGTGCAGCCTCTCATTAATCTAAATGGGATATGTTTGTTCCCATCGCAGCCTCCACACATATCTGAGGCTGCAGTTTGCTTAAATAGATGTCACAGCTGTCTGCTCCATTGCATTTCACAGATGCAGATTCCCACTAAGATATTATCTAACAGGTTGGGAGCAATTCATTTTGCTTTGAGCTTTGCATCAGGGAATCAGAGGTGCGCAGCTTTCTCCTAAAGGGACTACACGGCAGAGTGTGGAGGAATACATGGTTCCCATGACAACCTGACAGGATGCAGCCCTTGAAGCTTGCTCCTGTGATATTTGAGATTTCAAAGAAGGGACTCTGTGATTGTTACATTTATTACAAATTATGTGGCAAGATTTTGGATTTTCTCCTTTTGTATCTGTGAGGGATTGCTGAGAGGCGGAGGCAGAAAAACAGGCTTTCAGACAGATCGATAGCCTGCTCTCTTTTTATTCCCCTTTTTCTCACGGTAGTGGATTGGTGTGCCACATTTACAGTGCAGACTGGTAGGTCAAACTGAAGAAAAATCAAGAAAAGAAAAACATCTTTAATAGAAAACAATATAAAAATACACAATTTTAATACACAATTCTGCACCAGCCATTTCAGTGAGGCCCCCTGGCAGTACAGCCACTGTGGCCTGCACACCATTACAGCTCGACACACTCCTGGAGAGGAGCTAGATAGTAGCTCCTCCCACCCCAGGAAATGGCAATTAAATACCCATTAAGTATTAAATTAATTTATACCAGCGCTCAATCTATCATTCAAAGACAATGGTAATAAGTTAACAGTGGGAAAATTAATTAGATAGATTAGATATAATTAGAAAATGTACCTGCTCTTTAACTGTTTAAAATCAACACATCCTTCAAACTTCAACCAAAATCCCCCTCTTTCACATCACACTTGGCACAGTTCCCCAGGAACGTGACCATAAAAGGAGTCCAAAAGGGCCTGGACTGGTTTGGGTCTAAAGTAGATGGAGGAGAGGTGACAAATGAGCAAATCTCAAAACCAGCATTTTCAAAAAGACTTTAGGATTTCATGACTATCGTGGCAGCAATACACAAACAACACAGCTAAGATGAAAGCGAGGTTTAGAGGTCACGAGTCTCCGTGTGACAGTATAGCTTTAATTATGCAAATGTATTCTAGACAGCCAGCTGAACAGTGCTACAGTCCCTTTTTATGCATTCTCTGCAGATGCATATAATTCTGGTAGCATAAATTTGGACGCTACTGCATAGACTATATTACCTCTCATCTACATGTTACATTTGAAACCATGCATTCAGTGGCAACATGTTTCTCAATGATTTTCAGTATTTCCTAATCTAAATTTACTACACTGACTTCAAAGTGTGACACAGCAGCCTACAAAACCATACGGTATGCACTTATCTCCATTGATTAGGTTTGTAAAAATATTCAAACACTCCCATGTGGTTTGTAAGTAAAAAATGAGGTCTTGAATTCCTGGTAGTCAGCTGTCAAAACACAAGAGCACAGCGAAGGCCAGTGTGTAAGAGTATTTGATGTGGATCTGCCGGCTAGGAGCAGACCACTGAGATGGTTTGTGTGAATGCAGATGCACAGTAAAGACTGTTTATTTAGGTGGCACTGTGGCTGTAGAAATAACTGGGAACTTTAACCCAACAGTCTAAGAAAAGCCAATGTCAGATGCTTGGTGTTCTTATGGGACCTGTTCAATTAAAAGCATGTAAAAAAATTTATTTATTTATTTTTTTTTTTTTACAAAAGTAAGTAAAATGTACCTATAAGCATTATTGGAATATAAGCATTAAAGTGTAAATATTATCATTTTAAAACATAGACATCCTAAAAACTACAGCTACAGCTGTAAAACCAACAGCCATCACTTATAAACATGTACATTTTTATAAACTTTTATCCTCTTCCATTTGTGATGGCAAATTCCAGCTGTTTTGTAATTTCATGATTTATAGCTGCACATCTTAAACTATCAAACATTTGGTGTGGATAGTTAGCAGTGACATGAATCATTTTTGAGGATGGTGTTGTTTTCTAGCGGATAGGCCACAAAACTCTGTGCCGTCTGAACCTTTTTGATCATGGCACTCCTTCCCCTTTGGACTTCACGCTCTTCTCTTCCACATCTTCAATTTTCTCCCCGTCTCCTCCATTTTCTTCCCTAAATCAGACATGTTGGGTTAGAAAATGACTATATTGTAATTACATCGAACTTTTACTTGGCTACGGCATTTGTCTTTTTTTTCACTGAAGACTGTGGAGCAGGCTCAGAAAATTATGTAATGTAATGTAACCAAACCACATGAAGTCCTTGGCTCTCCCAGCAGCAGTGCTATTCATACTTTTACCGGACACAGTGGTATTACACAGTGGATGAACAAAACTTGCTAAAAAATTCTCACGCTGCATACCTTCTGTCAATGCCGTTTTCAGTGCTGCAGTCATCCTCAGATGTGAGTGCTTCTCCGTTTTCTTCAACAAACTGCTCCTTTAACCCGGCTTTCTTCAGTTTGCTCCTGTACGTCTGCTCTGCGTGAGCTTTTGCATTTCTCTGCCAGCGAAAACGCAGGACTTAAGACTGCTGAGGGCACGTGTCATTTACAGCGTGTAGTAATGTTCAAGCATTATTTACCTTTTTCACCTGTTCAAACAAAAAAGGGCGTTCATTAACTCGCGCCTTCATTTCCCGTAACTCTCTCGTGTAATCCCTCATCCTTTGTTGATCAGCCTCCCTTTACGCAAGAGAAGATTATAGTTTTAGCTGTTGTGGCAGGCGTGTGTGGTTGTTGTGATGTGAAATGTAAAAAAGGCAGAACAAATAGCCTCACTTGACCAGAACTCACCGATGGTGCTGCAGTTTCTCATTGTACACTTCTTTCAAGCTGCTGTGTGGGTCCAGCAACTTTGCATGGAGGGTTATTGTCTTCTTCATAGCTTGAGATCTCCTTTGGTAGTTCCTTAACCAGTCAAAACTGTCTTGATTCTTATTATCCCTCATCTCCATTGACTTTCTATTAAGGTAAAAATAGTCTGCATGTCAGCTCATATAGAGCAGAGGTGGGTAACTTTTATTTTCTAGAGGGCCGTGCTGACTTAGAGAAAGTAAGCAAAGGACTTTACACTGAATTAAAACAGACACTTTGTGTTGAATTATGTCAAACTCATAAATTTAGTAGACAACAGATTCTTTTAGACTAATTTTCCCAAAAACAAGCACAGGAGTATGTTTAAAATAACATTTCTGTCAACCAGGTGTGTCCTGGTTACAAGATTAGTAAAAAAAACATTTCTGTTTGGTTATACAATACTGTTTTACAATACTGTGGGCCAGCAAAAATCTGCTGACATCCTAAATATTCCAACTCACCTGGTGGCCATGGAGCGCTTCCTCACAGCGTCTGTGATGTATGTGGGCAGCGTGTCAGTGGATATTAACGTTAAAGCTCCAAGTGACTTGCTTCTACTGAGATTACTCATTTTTGGTACCTGCAGATGAAGAGACAAAAAACCTTTATCATATTTTGTTAACTGAAATCAAAACCAAATAAATAGTTTGCCCTAAATTGCATTTTTTTTTTTTAATTTGAAGAATTTGAAGAAAAAGTCACAAGATAAATAAAGTACTTATAGCATAAATAAGCATTTTGAGAGCAGTGTTAGAGCTTGTTTTTTCTATCAAACAGCATGACTAGCTGAACTAGTTCATAAATTTGTTGAAAATGTATCACTGTACACTCATGAGACACTTCATTAGGTACACCTTCTTAGTATTGTTGGACCCCCTTTTGCCTTCAGAACTGTCTTCATTCTTTGAGGTGACGATTCAAAAAGGTGCTGGAAACACTGCTCAGAGATTTTGCTCCATATTAATATGACAGCTTCACTGAGTTGCTGCAGATTTGATGACACATCCATGATGTGAATCTTCAGTTCCACCACATCGCAAAGGTGCTCTACTGCTTTAAGGTCCAGTGACTGTGGAGGCCTCATTGTCATGTTCAAGAAACCATTTTGAGATGTTATGAGCCATTATCCTTGTGGAAGCAGCCACCACAACACTGTCATCATAAAGGGATGGACATGGTCAGCAACAATACTCAGGTAGTCTGTGACATTTAAATGATGCTCAACTGGTACTAACAAAGTGTGCCAAGAAAATATTCCTCACACCATGACATGACCACCAGCAGCCTGACCTGTTAATACAAGGCAGGATAGATCGATGCATTCATGCTGTTTACACCAGATTCTGACCCTACCATCCGTGCAGAAATTGAGAATCATCAGACCAGGCAGGCCAGACCAGGTTTTTCTATTTCTACCTTCTATTGTATAATTTTAGTGAGTTTGTGTGAACTGTGGCCTCAGTTTACTGCTCTTATCTGATAGGAGTGGCACCCAGTGTGGTCTTCTGCTACTGTAGTCCATCTGCTTCAACGTGCAACATGTTGTGCATTCACAGATGCTCTTCAGTTGTAACAACTAGGTGTTTGAGTTACTGTTTGCCTCCTATCGGCTAAAAGCAGTCTGGCCCTTCTCCTCTGACCTCTGTCATCAACAAGGCATTTTCACCCAGACAACTGTAAATGCTAGAGATGGCTGTGTGGGAAAAATCCCAGTTTCTGAAATACTCAGACCTGCCCGTCTGGAACCAACGATGCTCAGTCTGAACTTCAGCAGGTTGTCTTGACCATGGTTACAAAATGCACTGAGTTGCTGCCATGTGATTGGCTGGTTGGACATTTACTTTAATGAGCAGTCTATTCTGTGCCTAACAAAGTGGCCAGTGAGTGTGTATTTCTATATATTATATTCAAAGCCTAACCAAAACAATGGCTAAAAACTTTTGAGTCTCAATCATCATTTCAATGTAAAATTAAATAAACTAAGGAAGACCATCCTTTCTGGTCAGCAAGTGTGTGAAACTCTACATATTTGGTAAAATTGTTCTTTATTATTTATATACACTGGATTTCTTAGTTATCTTTTCTATTCCTTTCCAAAAGGGTAGTTTAATTTTAAAATTAGCAACAATTAATGCGAGAACAATCACTACCAGAACCTCTTACTAAACATTCACAGAAACGAAAAGACAAAATTAAAAACATTAATAACAGCAACAGCTTTATGAACAATTTCAGATTACTCTCAAAAATCCTTAAATATCTTTCGGAAATACCACACAGTAAAAGATGGTAACAGTTCAGCTAAATGCAGATATTTGTAAGATCAGTAAAATCCTAAAAATCTGCCCCAAATTGTCTGAGAAATGTCATAAAGCAAAACTCTGGTAACTGGATAATTACAAAAGCCACAAGACACATGAAAGAAAGCCAGGAAGAACCTTCCACTGATCACAAAGTTCGGATTAGAGGAAATTACTGTTATTCTTACCTAATTACTGCTATAATTATTTTTAGTCTTTAATGCTCTCATGTGAATCATCCACCAAGACAAATTTCAGTGAACATATATAGGCAAGTTCTTGTGAAGTATATCTCATAAAAAAGACTTTGCCGCTTGAGCTGAGGGTTGGAAAGTAAACATTATATGGCTGAAGATCAGGCTATGTAGAGGCAGGACTCAAGTTTAACATTATGAACCATGAGTTGGAAAAACTTTGAAATTTGAGGGGAATATTCCCTCTTTGAAGATGGCTTATTTAACGTATTTTAAATAGCATTACAATTCCACAACTGAGGAGACTTGTCTGTGCAGCCGCGAAAAAACAACACACAAGGCCTCAAACCATACAATAAATCTCATTTCTTAAAAAAAATTCTTCTGAAAGTCACAGAAAAGAAAATGTGACCTGGTGAAATTCCTTTGTCACATTTTGTGAAATAAACACTGTGTTGCGGGACCACAGGAAAATGTTTTATTGGAGAGCTGCCAAAAACTGGAGTCAAATAAGATAACAGTTTTAAATGAAACAGAATAACATCCTAAACAGCAGCGGCTTTAAAGAAGGCAAGGGTACTGATTCGATAAAAATATGTCTCGAACCCTCCATGAAGCAGAGAAGTTGTGAGAGACTTCAAAAAGGTGCTGCAAACCCATAGCATGAAGCGGTCTGCATCCTGGAAGTCGTTTACTTATCTAGTATTTCTACAAACACTGGCTCTTCAATACAGAGATTACCTATTAAATTGAGTTTAATGTGATACTTTTGAGAAAGCCACTAAATTCTCAGAGCCTTGCCTGATAGAAAACACTACTTCCAAACTCTGACAGAGTAAAAACATGAATTATTAAATGTGAAACCTAGTATATAAATGTTCAGAGAAGCTAAACTAAAATGTGCACATAATATGGCAGCTAAACTCTAATAGCAACTAAAGAACTACAGGCCAATAAAAGATTTTCAACAACTGCTCCTCATGAGCAACGTAGTAACAAGTTATGATGTTACGTTGTTATGTTATGTTACCTGGGAGTTTGCCGGGCTCATCCTGCTTTGCCTCGTAGGCCGGGCTGATGTTCTCAGGAAAAACGGTTGACACTTTGTTACGTCTTTACTCTGCATTTTCATCAGTGCCTCTGTCTGCAAGGCCCTGTGCAAGGCACTGAAATCAGGGACCTGACGGATGATTTTTGGCTGAAAACTCGGCTTCTTGTCCAGAAATCCTAGCTTTTCTTTCCTGGTGCGCTCCGCGGTGCGAAGTTTTGGGCCATTCTGAGTGGGATTCGCCTCCCTAACTCTCGCCTGAGTGTGGAGTTTCAGGCAGACTTGCTCCTGGTCTAAATAAAGTTAGACAGGGTATACACTGTACTCAATTCACCATGTAGAGTACTCTGGACATGCATTAAATAAGACACAATAACATAATGAAGTCACACATACAGTATGCTTTACCTAGTTGCAAAGAGTCACAACCAAATAACATTAAGACTAAGTGCTCTTTATAATCCATATGTTCACCTTAAAAACAATAAAAACAGAACCATTAATCAGAAAGGGAAACCAACCTTTAGTCTCAGAAGAATCTGGGGAATTTTTTATTTCTTTCTGAGGTGGTTTTCTAACTCGGACATCGTTACTAGCATCATGCAGGTCTTGGTTCAACTTTGCAATCAGCTTCTCCCTCTTCTCCTTTTCTCTCTCCTGGAAGCTGAAAGGCTTTTGAATGGAAAGCAAGAATTGCTTCCTCTGCTCAAGGCCCTCCTTCCTCTCCTTCTCTCTCTGCTCCATCATCTCATGGTAGATGGGTTGAATGACATGACTGGGGAGAGGAAGAGCAGAGAACTTCTTCTGACACTCAGCCTCGGCCTCCTCCTCTTTACTCAGCTGCAAAGTTTTAGTTAAAGCAAACCGCTCACACAGTTGAGTCCTGCGAGAACATTGCTTCTTTTCTGGTAAAGTGTTTGACCTCTCTGACTGTACAGGTTTGTGGGAAGTGTTTAGGATTGCTGAGGAAGATGTCACCATCTTGTCACATCTGTAAAACAGTAAAGCTTTTTGAAATAGACCTATCATAAGCAGAAGAAAACCAAAAGAAAAATAATAATATGAGGTAACCTACTTAGTCAGGACTTTTTTATTTCCAGAAGTCTTTTTATCTGCATCTGCAGACAGTCGATCATTTTTATGAATCCTCTTTTCCAGCTCCTCTGTCTGTATCCTTTCTGTCTCCTGCAACTGCTGTTTCAGGGTCTCTCTAAGAGCCTTAAATTGCAGCTGAAGCATTAAATCTAAATGGAGTCCATCCTCCAGCAAAGTATCCAGCTTTAAGTTATTGCTCATACCTGTGATATTGAAAAAAATAAGATAAATAAAAAGGGAAAATCTGCTTATCTTACCTTGACCTGAATAGAAAGTTTAGTATATACTGACTTGGGGCTGTATGCTTAATTCCATATTGTTGTTGTTTGCTTATAAAAAAAAATACAACAATGATTTTGATAATTGATTCATGGTTGAAGCAACTGTCAGGCAATTGAACTTTATTTATATAGTACCATTTTAAAACAATATTTGTCTCAAGGTGCTTTATGTTGTAAGGTAAAGACCCTTCAGTATTAGAGAGAAAACCCCAACAATCAGATGAGTCCCTATGAACAACCACTTGGCAACTGGTGGGAGGAAGAACTCCCTTTTAACAGGAAGAGACTTCCAACAGAGTCAGGGTCAGTGAGGGTCCAGCATCTGTGATGACTTGTTCAGGAGTGAGAGGAAAGAGAAGAGGAAAAAAACAGAGCCTAGAGAGACCACAAACAACAAACGGGTCTTGACACCAACTACAGGACAAGAAGCTTTATCAAAAAGGGACACTTTAAGTCTAATCTTAAAATTAGGGAGGGGGTCTTCTTCCTGAAACTGTAAGCTCCTTAGCTGAAGGTTCTGCCTCCCGTTCTACTGTTGCAAACTTTTGGAAAGAGCAACATGCTTTAATGGGAGGATGTGATACACTATAGTGTGTAAAGTGCCAAATCACCAGAAACATTCCTCTTAAGGTGCATAACTAATAACTGCTAATATTTGTTGCAGTTTTCGCTGCCCTCTTCGCCAGGTCTCTCTTGAAAAGGGGATTTTTAATCTTAGTGAGACTTTTACCCTGGATATATAAGGGGTTTATATACTTTCTTGTTACACAGTTTGTCCACCTCGTCAGCAAGAGCAACTGTTTAAATACATACATACCATTAACATACTGCTTAAATACATTTCTTGTGCCCTAATCTAGAAAGAATAATAATATGTAAATAAGAAGCAATACGTATGTTAATAAAATATATATATATATATATTAGGTATGTGTTTTTCTGCAATCAGTTTTTGAAATTTCATTTTCTTGCTGCTAAAAACTCTGTTGAACAATTACCTACTGACTTTCCTGAAATCACTGAAACAATGAGAAAATAATGAATCTGGGACTTTTTGGCTCCAGTCTCAGAGTTTGTTCTCAATATGAAATGAATGTCTTCGGGATCAAAACTATTGATCTATACATATTCAAAATCAAACGATTAATCAACAGTAAAAGAAGTTGTGAGGCCTCCTGTGTAATACAAAACTCCTCAGACTTCCTTGTACATATACACTCCACCCCCAGTGTGTGTGAGCTGTGTAAACCGGTCACTACGGCAACCCCGCTCTCATATCCTAACACCGACATGGTTG
>VUQJ01013323.1:3638-14856 GCA_015108635.1 Andinoacara biseriatus
TACCTCTATAGGTGCTGGGGAGTGGGGGGGGGGGTATTATTTAGTGGGGGTAGTTTTAGTGTTACATACAGTAGCTCTACTCGCTCATCCATATAAGGTTACTTCTGGCTCAAGAAATCCAATATTGCACCAGCCTTCAAAACTGGTCTTCTCTCATCACTGGGTAATGTCATGCTGGTTACATCTATCTCTTATAGAGTCTATGGTTTTGCCAAACCAACTGCTTAAACAACAAATCCAGTTTTGACACAGACTATATCTTGCTTTGCAAGAGACCTTCTGACTGGACCACTGCAGCAAAATCATCATCTGTCCACGGAATTGGACAATTTTTAGCTTTCTTGGTCCAGGCCGGTTACCAGCTGGTCACCCTTATCTATGTCCGATTATGACCAGTCCCTTTCGTGCATGTGCAACACGTGCACAGTAGTGCAGGCAAATAGTCAGTCACAAGCCAGCTGCCTCAGTATGAGCCTCAGTATGAGCAGTCAAAGAAGATCCTGTAACTTACTGCAGATTGTAAACTTTAATAATTAATTTTATTTTAAATTGAAAAGTTTGCATTGAAGAAAACTGATGGAAGGTTCATTTTACAGTACCTTTTAACACTTATATCACCAGTAACACCGTGTTTTTTCTTAGGATACTGTCTACTGTGATGTCTTTTAGCCTTCAGAATTACTATAAAGTTGTATTTTACAGTTTGTGTTTTTGATTCAGTTTCTTATTTTACCAGGAGGTCTCTCGCTCTCTCTCTCTCTCTCTTTCTCTCACTGCCCATTTTTTTTGGCTTTATTACGGCCTTATTACTTCACTTTGAAAATGCTCCACAAATACAGCTCAGATCTCTTTTCCATTATTGCTCATTTCCAATATGTTCTGGCAGTGAAGATCTTGGGGGTCCCCCTTACTGTTTATGACGTGTTGTTTGTGCAGCATTAAAAGGTCAAACTGAATAAATAACTCGTTAAAAGACAAACAAATGGCCTAAAGATGTTTTTTTCCCATGATTTCTAAATGTAAAGTAAACATATCATTCCCTGTGAAGTGACTCCTTGAAAACACAAACACTTCTCAGCATTTTACATGCTTAATTATGGCCATAACATATAAAAAAAAATATCACCCACCAAGTCTCACAGATGTATGAGAAATGAATCTCTTTTTTCTATATGTTTGTGTGAGTCACTGAGTTTGCTCTGATTAAAGAGATCAAGGGGTTAGAGTTAATAATATCCTTCTCCTGGTTTTGTAGGACCGACCTTTTACCCATATTTTTTTTAACTTCTTCCCTCTTTTATTTATTTATTTCATGACACTCCACGGGAAGTATTACATGACTATTACTGGTCTAGCAAGGTGAATATTAGAAATAGCATTTGTCTGATGGAAGACCATCTTTATTCAAAATCCTAGAATATTCTTTTGTTGGTACTGGCGCTAGAACAATGCGGTTGAATTCTTTTGTGCATGAATAATTCGTTTGTGCCTTTCGGGACATTGTAATATAGCCCTCTTTCTCAAACAGTTGTGAGCTAAATGGAATTGGAATGAAGCACAGTGTTTGGGAGTCGGTGTTCTCCCATTTCTGATGACCGATGGCAGAAGAGAGATGAAAGGCCTAATGTAAAAAGCCATGCCTGTGCTTCTTTTCCTCCCCACCTCCTCTGCTCTCCACTTTCCTTCCTTCTCACCTAAGCTGCGGTGCATCTTTTCAGTGTCATCAAAGAATGCAGAAGGGTCTGCCAGTCCTGTTCATATACACAGCAAATAAATGAGAAAAAAAAAAAAAAGCATGCACCCACATATTCTGCCTCTTCTTTTCTCCAGCATTCCTTCCATCCTTTTTCTTATTTCCATTCCTCCTTTTCTTTCCACCTTGTTTCTAAGGTACAGTAGTAGACTTCATCAAGGAAGTAACAACAACCCACACAGTTTTGGCTGATTGAGCACGTTAAGAGCTTTGAGCTTTTGGGATTCCGAATTCTTTTATGCTACTTTGTGGTATTTGTGATGATGAAGCCCCGGATGGTGGCTGGATAAATGGGCTGAAGAATTTCACTCTTTGCAGCAAGGGTACACATCATTTGTCAAGCAAGCTGCATTCTGTTATCCATCAAAGGCAACGCTAACCATTAACATGCATGTCAGTGAAAAGTTTACTTGTACACCAGCTGGATGCTATATACTCAAAGTCAGTCATAAACAGAAAATGGGTTTGTTCTTGGACATCTTGCTACCAAACTCTTTTTTTTCCCTCCTCTGTAGTTAAATAGACCAGATTTCATATTAAAAATTTACTTTTCTTGTTTGTGTTGCTCAGTTAGTGGTCCCATTTGTCCTAATAGATACATTTATTTTTTCCCTGTATCCTTCACACCTCTGTGCCTCACGCCTCCTCTTATGCTGTCAGCTCACATTCACAGTATCTCTAATTGAGTTTTTGGACAGCCTGCCCGGTCTCAAACGCTCCACGAGAGATAAAAGAAAATTTGCATTACAACATCAAAGGGTCACCCCCCACCCACCCCCATCACATACACACAGAGACTCATCCCATTCCACTTCCAAACTCACCAAAACATGTTGAGATCAAATGAACATCTAAGGTCAGAGTAGCTACTAAGGGTTAATGATGTGGAGACTGGGTTTAGATTTTTTAATTCACACTCTGGGCAGATAACTACCCTCAACCCATGCAAGTCCCATCCTTCCACTGATGACTCATGCACTTTGCAAACAGCCTGTTTATTTAAAGTGCCTAATATGAATATATTTGACTGTAATTTGACTTGGCTTGGCTTAGAGCTGTCATTATCTGACACTGTCTACTTCACCACGATCAATAGACTGTTAATAGGAGCACATCTAAATTCATAGCATAATGGCATGAATTATCCTTTAGTACAGAGGCTTACTTCAAGTTATAGGTAATTCAGAGTGAAGTGGCACATTCCTGAAATAATTTAATTTTTTAAAAATCCTTTTTATCGTTTCTAAATCACTTAATGTAGTATGATTTCTCTTTACCAGCCTGGATTTTTTTCAGTGTGCTGCTTTAGCTATATAAATTATATAGAGAGCCACAGTTTTTTAATTCAGTGTCCTTGACTGAGTGAACCCCGCTAAATAAACACTTGAAAGTCCAAGTTTTTCTGTGTACTTATCAGTTTTAATTCAAAATGCACATGAGTCATTTGGTGAGGTTGTAAAAGCTTCTTTTTTTAAAATATTTGACTTGCCATTCAGTATAGATGCTCTATCAACCCAGCAGATATTAAAAAGCTGTTTATTGCATGTGAGATCAGCTGTGGTTTCAGTGTGTGTAGCTTTGCTGAAATACCTGTAAAGATATAAAGATGTAAAGGCCAGAGAAAATTCCAAGCACCCTGTGGAGTAAACAAACATATATTCATCAATAGTATTGCCACTGCACAGCTGATTGTATATTTTCAGTTCTGCACTGTAAAAATTCATGTTTGCAATACGAGTGTTCCTGCTTCTTTTGTTGAGGTATGTCTCTTTTGCCTGCTATGAACAGCCTGATCAATATAGGATTTGGTGATTTTAAAAAGCCAATATAAACATAAATGGACTTTGCGAACATTTGCAGTTTAAAATTTTTATTGTCACTAAAGCCCGAAATGGTTGATAAGTGAAAATTTAAAAAGCAGAGACGGGAGAAACACCCTTCAACCATGTTCTGAGTGTTGATGTTACATAGTTTTTCCACCAGAGGGCCCTCTGCAACTGCCCTGTTGGTAGCACATGTTTGGGACGCAACAAACGCAACAATAGAATAGAATAGAATGCCTTTGTTGTCATTATGCAGAATGCACAATGAGATTGGAGGGTCACTCCTGTTCAGTGCTGTGCAGTAGAACCAGCTAATCTGAGCATGGTTGAGCGAAGTAATCCACAACTTGCTGCGGCAATAAAACAAAATTATTTTTAAACCGCACTGTCATATTATTTTATTAAGGATTTTAAATAATTACGCATAACAAATATTAGAGAAATCATTTTACATTTTGTGTGACTGCGGGATAAAATTATTAGCTATATCAAATTTTTAAATCACCAAATATTGGTATTGGTATCAGTATGTACCTGTATTGGTTAGGCTCTAACTGTCAGAACAAGTCATGGATTACCCACTTACTCTGAATCAGATGGTTGTCTGTGGTTTCCCAAACATGTGTTGCCAATAAAGAACTTGCAGAGTGCCCTCTGGTGGACAGACTATGCAACATAACACACTTAACATGTTTGAAGGGTGTTTCTACCATCCATCCATCCCCTCCCACTTATCCTGTTCAGGGTTGTAGGGGGCTTGTAGGGGGGAGCTTATCCCCTCTGTCATCTCTACTTTCCGATTCTGCTATTGGCAGATAGTTAATATTGGCTGATTTACTGGGCTTTGGATGAAGCACAAAAGCCTGTATGTGCGTATGTTTGCATGACACGAACTAAACAGGCTTCATAACAGTAATGGTGAAATTCCCACTGTGAGTTTTTAACTTTACTTTTCATTATTCTTATAAAAGCAAAAATCTGCCAGTGCAAACATCAGAAATGCTCAAATCTTGTTATCTTTTGATATGAGAGTGCATGGCAGGTTCCTTTTGAGTTTTGGTGAGAGTGACCTTTGCGTTTATATTTGGATCACAGATTGTGCCTTTAAAGAGCTTAACTGTCTCACATTCATGCAGTTTTTTGGAAGGTCACAAAGACCTGTTCTGCCATCAATGTTGATATATCTGAAAACAAAAACTGAATGAATCTTAAATCTGTCTAAAAATTGGCTCTGACGGTGTAGATATTGTCTGTGTGGATCACTTTAACAAATGTGAGAGAGTGAGAATGCTTTGGCAAATTTTCAAGGCTTCTTTGTTTTTCTCTCGTGTCTCGTTTCTTGGAAGGAAATAACACAGCAAATAACTATCATGCAGATAATTTGCAATATTTGTAATTTTATGAAGCAGATGATATTCAGTTTTCTTCAAAAGTGTCACTGACCGAAAAGCAAATGCCTCAGTTCAAAGCTGCACTTTTTGCTCTTAGTAAATAAGTGACACCAATTTAGATCTCAGGTTTAAGTTCTCTGATTTGAAAGTGGAATCTCTTTATTCTCTGCCAAGCTTTTAAAAGTTATGTCCCACAGTTAGATTTTATCTGCCCTTTATTTCATGCTATTTGCTCTCACTCTCACTCTCTCTGTCTCATTTTCAGTTCCAACCCTCAACTCTTTCCTTCCTTTAAAGCCTCATGGGCTTTATAGTTGCTGCTTCTCTTCCATCTGTTTCCCAATCAATTTGTTCTCATTTCCTGCCAATTGGTCCACCTCCATGGGCTAAGGCTCATTTAACAGGAAGCATCGCATGTTGAGATCATCAGCTGTAGTTATGGTGATCAGTCCGTGAACCTCTCGCCGTCAGGGAAGCTTGCCTGGATTTTAGCCATTTGTTTGAAGTTTTGAATTTAGCCCTTTACAAGACCACTGCGTGTGTGTGAGGACACAGCGGTGTTTTAACAGATGGCTCACAAATTCACTCATTTTAACACCATGCAATTTTAATGAAGAAAACATTGTGCCTGTGGTCAGGCTGGTGTCAAGGTTTTTGTGGTTTGACATAGGAGCCTTGTTTCTGATTAGTCCAATTTAACAACATCCTATTTGTTTGATGTGTTATGGAAAGGCAACAGACAGAGGACTGCCAATCATATTTATGTTCAGCATGTGTAAAACAAAACTTCACAGCGCAGTGAAGATGACTCCTTATCGGTTTATTGCCGCTTTCTTAAACACAGATATCTATAATCACTGTCATGCATTTAAAAAAAAAAAAAAGACTGCCACAACCATGGCGCCTCTCTAATCTCTTTTGGCATTAATGTCTCACCCATACAGTATTACTGTTGGAGCTACTGCTGGCCTTCGCAAAACCAATCTAGAATTCATGTGCTTCTCTGAGCACAAGAAAACAGAAGGCTTACAGAAAAATCCTCATTGTCCTCTCTGATATGCCAGAAAGATTTTCTTTTCTTTTTTTTTTTTTCCTCTCATAAATTTTAAAGCAAGCTTTAGCTCACAGGGTGGTGACTGAGTGTTGATCGGGAGAAGGCAGAGCAGCTCTACTGGTCAGCCAGCTGCACTCATGAGCTTGAGAAGACACTGAGGAAAAGCATGTGGAATGTGTGCAGTCTGCATAGTCCAGTTAAGGTCTTATTATTTTTGGTTAAGCCATTTTCAGCCGTCTTTAATAGCCTACAAATGAGTTTCCCAGTTGATATGCATAAACCAATTACCAGATGATCCGTGTCCACCTTTGTGGCATGACAGCTCCTTTCAGGAATGATTTCAGAGTAGTCCCTCATTTTTACCCCTCTGCATTTTTAAATATTATAAAATGAAGATATAATACTAAACGCTATTGCCATGTATATACTTTCTGTCTTGTTTATGGCAATCCAGAACAAACTTAATGTTGTTTAATCACATTTCTACTGTATATCATGCACATTACTGAGCTGTGGTGTCTGTCTGCTGCTCATGAAGTAGCCAGTCTTATCAGTGGGAGCAGATGGAGAGCGTCCAAGTGAGAGGCTCAGTCTGGCTCCATGTATGTCATAAGTAAGAGGATGACCTTGGCTGAATCTCAACTGCAGTTCAACCATAAGAAACAGACTGTTTCTTTCTGTCTTTCCGTGGATGTCTATGTTTCTGGCTCTCTCACACACACATTCACACAAACTGCTGTTCTCCTACACATTCCTATATGCAGTGTTACAGCTGAAGACAATATACACTCCTCCGTACATTTATAAGACACTCACGGAGGCTCTTGCAGACTCTTACATGTGGACACCAAGTGGTTTGCAGCATTTTTTTAGAGCAGCAAAAGTTGAGGCTCTTAAATTAACCCGACACTGGCTATTTCACTTGTATAATATAAATCCTAAAACACATTAATCAAGGGCAGTTTTTCTAGGGTCTGTGCCGTTGTTCTCACTTTTCTGCACTCACAATTTAGGATAAACATTCAGTGAAAAGTGATACCAATGGATTTTCAGCCAATAAATTTGAAGAGGGTTGCTTGTAGATTTATATTGGCCCAAAGCTGGGTGAGATAAGGGGCTCAGTTTAGGAGGAAGAGAGATGTGGGACTATGAGTGATAGATTTATGAGATTTGTGCTGGTTTACATTCATGTTTTAGTTATTGCCGCTGCAGTTTTGCCACATTCTCTGTTTCAGTCCTTTCTGTTGTCAAAACTCATTAGACCTATACTGTATGTGCTTCCTTTATTACATGTCAAAATGCTCAGGTGCTTTGTTTCTTTTGGTGCCAACAAGTTTGACTATTTCATAATATATCCAGAGTTATGTCTACCTACCCTTTGTAAATTCCTATTTGCAAAGAGCTCTACTAAATAGATTGACTTTAAAAGTTGGCTGCAGCATGCAAACAAGTGAAATGTAAAGATTAGTTGTGATACATGCAGTATTTATTTACATGTTTATTAGGGCAATCTGACATTTGATAAAATGTTTTAACTGATAGTTTACTAAAACAAAAATCCGTGTTTGTTTGCGAACACCTCTTACATGTTCATGAGTTGAGCAACCAAAGCTGATGCACAGGTACATCTTAGTCCCTGAAGGTTCTTACCTATAGCAGATGTTAGGATACAAATGGGGTAAAATGACCCATTTTTTTCATACTAACATCTCAATTATATCTACAAAACTTTCATGAAACATTGTGATGCCATGATGATGTCAAGCAAACGCCTATCAACTGGCTAAAATTACAGATCAAACAATACTGCAGCATGGGCATATACTAGTAATTCTAATGCATGCAGATAATAATGAATTTACAAGTCTTACTTAATGTTTCCTCATTCTAATTTTTAGAAGTTTTACTGCAATATGTGATTAATTTCTATATGCACTGATTGCTTGTGCTTGCTAAGTGCTGCAGATGTCTTCTTGCAAATGCTTTACACGGTGCACATCAACTTTGTCTTTTCAAGCTCAGGATTTTTTTATGTTTAAATGATGCAATAATGCCAAGTAGGCTATAGTTTGTTTTGTTTTGCATTGTTTTGTTTTAACCAGCTGGTGCAAAACAACAAAACAACAGCAGAGATCAGGAAAGATATTGTCATTTTTTTAATAAAAAAAATTCTATTTGGCATTTGTGCCTGCGCCTGGTGCATGAATGCTTATTCTTCAATTTAACAAAGGTCTGCTAATTAAACACAAGTTTCTTTTCATAAGGCCCACAGTTGCATTTTGAACATGGAGGATTCACAGTTTTCTCCTTCAGAACAATTTTAATTCAGACTGTGAACTAAAACTTATATAATTACTTGACCTTTTATCTGTTACTTTAAAGCATTGCCCTTCACATGTACTGTATAAAACATCTCTGTAACAGAGTGCTAATGAGCTATTGTACATCCACATTCTCTATCTGGATAATTACCATTTCACATTATTGTGGGAAAAGCCCCCTCATTTATAGGGTATTACTTATAAACTGAGACTCAGATCAAGTCTTGTTACAGATTGAAAGTGGAAACTTGAAAAATGGTAATTGTCTTGTTCAGTCTCACTTGAGAACGCCCCTGCAGACTCTGCTAAACTGTGAAGCAGATAGGCCAAGCAGGGTCGTTGGTATTAGGATGAAATACTCCATCTTGTTAGAATGTCTCATTTTAAATGCTACAAAACAGTTGTTCATTTTTATTTAAATTTTGCCTGTTTTCATTTTAGTCTTCATGCAGCCACTGAAAATGTCAGTGTTACTAAAAAAAAAGCTGTCACTGTAGAGCATTGTCCTTGCTCAGAAATGTCATGCAACTTCCCATTAGAAAAGAAATATTTCCTCGATTGACCTTTGAGGTGTAATTTTTATGTAACACGAAAATGAGAGAAGTGTGCTCATTTGTTTCACAATGCTGGAGGTGTTTGTGAATTGTTTGAATATTAGTGTCATGCCTGTGCCTTGGCCTTCTTCCTCTATGTAACCCTTTTTCATTTACCCATCCAAACCAGCTATGACTTCCGTTTTTAATAAATGTTTTTTCAGTCTGGGAACTGCTCTATTACTTCTGATTATTTTTAATGGCAAACTCATTCTTTTGTAGTACATTCATATTTGTCTCTTAAGACTTGAAGACTGTTTTAATGAGCTCTCAGAAGGTCTGCTTCCTTAGCCCCTGGCTAGATCCAGTTATGTACAGCAAGTAACTCTACTAGACCAAGACTATATAAGGCATGAACACTTCCCTAGACATGAAGACATGCCATTCTTCCTTTTGACAGATATTATCCAGTGGGTAGCCACATAATATGAGTAGATCCTTGATTACAACATATTGCAAAAATAAAGCATAAAGAAATATTTTAGCATTGTAACAGATCTCAAGGTATTTTGAAGAGTAATATGATATTTGGCTGAGATATATATGAAAAACAGACCTAAGTTAGTTACTTTAGTTTAGTATAAAGACATTTGACTTTACTTTTAAAGCTGAAAGGTTTCATTTCTGGTGAAAAAAGCTGGTGATTTTTGACTGAAGTGAGTTTAGTGTAAGACTATCCACCTGTTAATGCTTGACCTTCAGTTGAAATGCTACAAAACTTAATGTGCTATATGTATTTAACGTCTAAATTTGGACACATGGGTTTGTAAAACATTATCTTCTTTCCTTCTTCTTTTATCTTTCTGACCCTTGTTCCCTCTCTGCCTTCTAGACGCCATGATTTGGCTGGAGGAGGATAATTGTGCACCCCGAGTAGACCCCATGGACACCAAAAGGCACGCTGCTGAAAGGTGACCTCCAGACATTTCACCTCCACAAATTATTTGGTGAGTTAAGCCCAAGACAATCCCTTGTATTGACCCATGACACCATCTTCCACCATGATACCTGACCTGCAGCTTGAAGCCAGTTGCTAAAGTTCACTTTAGACGTTTAAATGAAATCCTCTAAAAGAGAACACATTATAAAATGTAGGGTTTTATCATTCCTACCTTTTCAGAATTAAAAAAAGTTAATGAATAATTATTTTGTCTTTTTATGTGCCTAAAGCACTGATTGAATCATCCATACTTAGTAAAGTGAAGATAACCTTTTATGCAAAAAAAAAAAAAAATGCTGTTTCTTAATTGAGTACATTTTTTCCTTCATGACCAACGCTGGTGTCTCTTTTTTGAAATAGGTTCCTTCAGATCAATGAGACAATGCATTGTATTAATGTGTGTGAGCACTACTGCAGCACTTTCCTCCCCCTGACTTTTTGAAGCCCCTCTGAGCAAATGAATGTGGCAATATGGTTTATACTCATTCTTTTGGAAGCACTCTACCCAACCCATTTCACCAGTGGTCTCACCTCCTGTGTGGGCTTTTTTTGCTCTTTGTACAGTTAGGTACATAATTTGTTGGACAAAGGCACAGTTTTTGTAGTCTGACCTCTGCACATCACAGTGGATTTTAAATCAAACAGTCAAGATGTGATTGAAATGCAGACTTTCAGCTTTAATTCAAGGGGTTTTCCATCCATCCATCCATCCATCCATCCATCCATCCATCCATCCTCTAACTAGGGGTTTTACGAAAGATAATTGCACTAATTGTTTAGGAATTACAGCCATTTATACATAGTCCCCCATTTTTAGAACCACAAAACTAATTGGACAAGCTCCCATAAATCTAAATATAAGGATGGTTTTCATTATGTGACTGAAAATTCTTTGTAGTCAATAACTGCTTGAAGTCTGCAACTAATGAACTTCACCAAATGCTGTTTTTCCTCCTTTGAGATGGTCTGCCAGGCCTTAACTGCAGCTGATTTCATTTGCTGTTTATCTGTGGGTCTCTGCCTTCAGTTTTGTCATCAGTAAACATGCTATTGGGCTGACATTAGATGACTGGCTTGGCCATTGGATGATGTCCCATTTGCATTGAGAAACTCTTCAGTTGCTTTTGCAGTATGCTTTGGGTCATTATCTGTTTGAACAGTGAAGTGCTGGACAATCAGTTTTGTAGCATTTGGCTGAACCTGAGTGAAGTATAGCCCACTGGTTCCACTGGCAGCCATTCATGCCATGCCTCCATCGTGTTAGACAGATATTGTGGTATGCTTTGGATCGTTGGCCATTTCTGTGCTTCTCCATACTTTCCATTATTCTGTTACAAGTTAAT
>VUQJ01013330.1:8802-19164 GCA_015108635.1 Andinoacara biseriatus
TGGGCACATAAATAAGTACTGCGCCACTCTTTGTGGCACACACACAGGCAGGAATCCCCTCAGCAGCTCAGCTGAAGCTCTGATAGGATGCGGGCTTTTTCAGTGTCACTCGGTCCAGTGATGCTCGGGAGCATTAAACCTGCTCTCAGTATAAAAGCAGCTGCAAAATAAATGAGAATGGCAAACCTGACTTTAACTGGAAACAATCAAAAATATGGTGTGAACTCGAGCTGCCTCTGCTTTGCTGAATGACTTGAGATTCATTGTCAATATTAGATTACAGTGAGCAAGCAGGTTTTCCATCAGTGGGGCTGAAGCTTCCTAGGGTCACCGCTCAGATCGGCCAGTCACCATAGACTGTATATAAAAGATGAGCAGCCGCTGCGTCTTCAGCCGATGGTTTTGGATTCCAAATAACAGATTTTTGGGGCCATATTTGAATGAGAGGGCGGCATGTTAAGGCCTCGGTCACACAGGTGTGGCACCTGTTGTTGCTCGGGAAAACGTGTATTCTCTGATTTGGTGGTGAGTGAGAACAGCTCCTTGTTGTTGCCTGTCCACAGTTACCTGTAATTTGCATGGAAGCAAACTTGATTATAGTCCTGAAAAGTTTCAAACCAATATGTTTCTCCTTGTTTTTACCTGCTGTTCAGGGAATCGTGCAACATAACTAATATTATCTCACGTTTTTGGTAGCGTTTGCGTGTGTGCGTGTGTCTTTTAACACAATAGCTCAAAAGGTTTTGTAGGAATTCTGATCAAACTTTGCAGGGGTGCAGAGTGGGGTCATGTTAACATCCAGTTAAAATCCAGCTGACATCCGCCGAGGTCTTCAAGGTCAATTTAATGAGTTATTGGTCCAAAACCGACAAAAAGCCTTATAACTTAAATACTGTGATTCTTACAAGTGTGGTGTGTATTTCCAACATATAGAAGGTATAAAGATTTAAAATATCATGTCACATTTGACCTCTGACCTCTTCTTCAAGGTCAAACAAGCTCAAAGTTTCATGAAAAATATTTTATCTTTCAAATGTCTGAAATTCTACTGCCTTTGTTTGTGTTGGCAATATTTAGTAAATTATCCTGGTATATAGTTTATTTATATGGTTCCAAATCACAACAAGCAGTCGCCTCAGTTGCAAAGACCCTACAGTACACATAAATATGTCACATTTGACCTCTGACCTCACTTTTACATTTTGCATCTGCCTGTCTTTCAAGTTGACCCCAAAATGGGTTAAATTTTTTATTTTAAAAAAAGTAATGTCAAGACACTGAGCTGCCCGGTACCTGTAATTCTTCTTTATACACTCTATAGAATGTTTGTGTGAGCAAAGTAAAAATCTGTCCTGCTGCAATACAAACTTCTTAAAGTACGTTTAAAAAGATCGAAGAATACAGAATAAATAAATACAAAATCCAACACGGTTCCCTTAAAAGTAAATACTGCAGAGAGTGATCCGCCTTGGTGGAGGAGTGCTTCCTGTGGTAACTGTAATGTGATTACTGAACGTGGTGTAACAGTGTAGCTGTGAATTGGTGAAGTGGGTTATCTATAAATATGGGGAAGGAAAACTAGAGCGCACCAGAGCCACGATCTGACAGGAGACAAGAGGAAGACTGAGACAATAAATACACAGAAGGATAATCAGGAAACAGGCAACAGGTGAGGAGCACAGGTGACCAGAAGATGCTAATGAGACACAGGAAGCAAAACTAAACATAAAGCATGTGGGAAAAGGGACTGTCAAAATAAAACAGGAAGAGCCCAAACACAACACAGACAGAAGTAAAAAATTTAATCCACTAAAAATATTTTAGCGGGTTAATTATGATTTCCATGAGTGAAGCTCATACAGGCACTTTGGGCAGCTAAGGGGTCCTTTAAGAAGGAGGCCAGGAATGATATAAGGATGTATAAAAAGAGCAACACAGATGTCCCATCAATGCAAATATAAAACCTATTGCAGAGTTTTGCAGGTTAAATGATGCACATGAAACTTTGTAAGTAAGTAAAAATGTATTTGTATAGCACGTTTCAGTGGAACGGCAATTCAAAACAACAACAACTGTGCATCAAAATCATTAAAAGCATTGCAACATCAGGTACACAGCAAATCATCCTAACATCACAATCATCACACAATCTAAACGTCTGACTAAACGGAAGCTGCCACTGATCCGGACTGGAGCGCAGTAATTAGTGCCCTGGTATTATTGGATGGACGCTCAGGAGCTGCTTGTTTCTAAACTCAGTCAATAAAGTTTTGTGACTGTATCTCGCATGAATATGTTCACAAACACCTGTTGAACCATTCACAGCTGCTTTCGTTGGAGATCTTGCTACAATGAGGGTCTTGAGGGCCCCAATGTTGTCATCACGGCACCCTTATTAATACACACACATAAACAGACTCACAAAGCAAACCAGATCCTACTGCAGCTGCTAATGTTGTGGTCCTGGCAGGCTCGGCTTTTCTGTCTCTTCTCTCTCTCTCTCTTCTCTGGAGTCTCAGAGTTGTGAACAGGAGCTTCCAGCACCTGCTCCAAGTTATCTCATCAAGCTTGTGTTATTTAAAGGCTGGATGGTCGTTAATGCCAACATGGTGGCACTCAGACGTTGATACCTGCTAGTTCTTGTGCTTTTTGTCAGTTAATGGCAGGTTTTTGCCTCCCAGTTGTCTGTTTGAAATCTGTTCTGTAAACCTGTTCACTGGATCCCTGCTTTCCCATCTCCGCATCTGCAAAGGAAAGTAGATCCCAGTGATCCACTCCCCACCACCCCTCACCCAGCTGCCCTTTACCCCTCCAGAGCTCCTGTACAGGAAGCAGACAAGTAAGGCCCCCGAAACTGACCACAAATCTCGCAAGATCCTGTTGAGCTCAGCTTAAACACTTTTTAAAAAAAAAATACTGTAAAACTGCTGTTGGGAGTCTGATCCCAGAGTCCAAATTGTGCCCAGACATGATGAATAAACATTACAAACCAAATCTCTTCCATCTCCATTTGACCAAAATCTCACAGCATTTAAAATAATGTTATTGAAGCCTATTGGACGACATTTAAAGGTGGAAAATGAGAAGCTCTCTCAACCAGTTCGGTTTATGTATGTGACAAGTTAGGAGTGGTTGTGGGGTCTTCAGACACATCGTATCCATTAATGAATTCACATGCTTTTATCTTCCTGGTGATGAAGAGGTGGGTGGAAAACGCACAGGGCAGCATGTTCCCTCAGTGTAATCAAGTATTTAACTGTTACATGAGCTCGCCACTGATGGACAGAGTTTAAGGTGACGAAGATGATGTGAGGAAACTGTTAAAGGAAAATTGATGCGCTTGAGGTGCAGTCATGCACAGATTCCACTGAAAAATTAGAGATTTTACACTTTTTTCACTGTAAATTACGAAATGATTTCATAAAACGGAGGATATGAAAGAATTTCACCATTAACAGGTTAAGATCCAGAAGGCAAACCAGTCTCACACACAGAGACAGGAAGCTCTTGGAAAGTGTCGGCCGATCCGTCTGAGAGCAAAGTTTCCAGTTCTGCTTTTCACGCTGACCTGGAAACAGCCGAAGCCTTTGTTGTCACCCACCGTCTGGATGAAGGGAACCAGCAAAAGTCACCTTTCAACTGCAGACGCAGTTCTTGGAGACCGAAATGCTTTGAGCTCAGTTGCTCTGCATACATTTCCACCTTAAGACGTGCTCGTTTTCATCTCCCTGGTTTTGTTCTTGGACTCAGCTGGAGCAGCTTTGCATGATTCCCAGTTCAAAATATTCCAAATCCATCTCATACTTTGTAGCCCTTCGGTTCCTCCGCTGTCTGAAACGAGCTGTTTCAGCTCCTCTCCCTTTAAAACAACTTTCTCCTGATTGGCTGCTGCTTGCAAACAGAAGGTCTGAACAGCAGGTGTGGGGACTGGTGTGAGCCTTTGTGTATATATGACAGACAATAAAGAAAAACATAAACGACTCACTCAAGTCATTTTTTATAGCAGAGCTGTGCGCCTGAGATAACTGTTACGTACGTCTTCTTTGTATGAAGCATAAAGCTGTCAGAAACTGCCATCTGCAGCAGTGAGGGTGCAGCCCAGGCTCTGGTACAGGGAACTCCAGGGTGGAGGATCCTTTTTGAAGATCAATTTGTCCAAACTTGAAAAGCTAAAACCAGTTGATCTTTAATACGATCACAAACTCTGAACGGCTAAATTAGTAGCCGTGGTTCATTTCAGCCACAGCGAGTGGACACAGGTGGCTCAAAATCGACAAACACTAACGCATGAAGGGAAAAGAATGTGAAACACCATGTGATTCTTCACACCCACATCAAACCCCCCAGGTTTTCACCAGTGGAGATGCAAATTTGCCAATAAAGAGAGAGAGAGAGAGAGAGAGCAGGGTGGGGAGGAGTGAAGGATGGAGAGAAAAATGGGACCGGAGGGAGGCGACGCGACAGGAGAGACGAATGAAATGTGCTGGAAGAGTTATGGCTGCCAGTCAGCACTGCAGGCTGAGCAGGAGGGGAAAACATGCAGCTTCCGAATCGCGTCAGCCTGTGGAAATGTTTCTGCAAAATTATGCTCCGTTTGCATTATTACTCCCCTGCGCTTTCCGACGGCACGGTTGTGATCACGACTGCTGAAGCGTCACCAGTTTAGCCGGTGACCTTGTGTCTCTTCCATAATACTCTTCCCCTGGTGGCTGTAAAGAAGGTCCACAGCTCATTCGTCTCACTGTTGTTAAATTAGACATGAAGGTAATAAGTTCCTCAGCTGCTGTCCTCAGGCTTCCCTGTTTTCATTCTGTGTGCACTCCTTAAAAGCCTCTCCATCTGCTTCGGCTGACAGATCTTTATTTATTTATTTATTTTAAATGTATAAAAACAAACCAAATCCTCAAAACTGCTGAAGTTTCTAATATAAGCAAACAAAAGCAATTGTTTCCAAAAGAAATCTTTCCTTTGTTGTCCTCCTTCCTCTGACATACTAGAAAATAGGAACATATTAAAAGGAATGATTAAAGGTCCTGAAGAAGCTTAAGGTTGGATTTTCTGCTTTCTCATTTTGTACATTCAACCACTGGCACATTCTTATCTATAAAGGTTGTTCTTCCTTTGCTCTCATCTTTTATGCTTATCAAAAGTGTGCGAGGCTGTCCGACTCGTTCAGTCCCAACAACATTGTAAATTTCCAGCTTCCTCCTCCTGGAATCAGCTGCAGCTCGCTCAATTAAAGCGATTTGACATATTTAACGTGCATGAACTACCGACTGGGGTTTGAGATCCAAGAATAATTTACTGCAAGAAGAAAAATAATATGAGAGCAAACTTATTTCTAGTTATGTAATTAATGTCACCTAAAGAAAATAAATGTATTGTTTTTGCTAAGTTACAATTAATTTGCATATTTTGTCAAATGAACACTCTTAAATACAATCAACATTCTTAAATCACAGCTTATTAACCATCTTTTAAGTTTATGATGAAACCAGTCTGGATCATTCTGACCGCCGTATAAAATGAGATCTAATTAATCGCTCCAGCATGTCCTGGGTCTGCCCCGGCAGGGTACTGGCTCTACTCTGAGCACCTTCTAAATCATCAAACCAGGGCCAGAAACAGCTAAAACACACACAGCAGGCAGTTAGAGCCTGTGCTTTGCTCGGGGCCTGCTGGACAGGAGGAGGAAACAGTTGCTGACTTCCTGTTTGTGTTTCAGTGGCGAAGGTAACCCCTTTATTGAGAAAATCTTCCAGCTCAGCTCAGTCGTATTATCTTTAAAATGAAGAAGGAAAATGACAGCTGTGAGACTAACATTAATCAAATGAAGCTACGTGAGTTCCTGTCTCTGAATCTGTGCACAGGTCTGTATGGAGAGCCAGAGACTTTTTTTATGTCCATTTAGAAATGCTAAGATCACTTCTTTTGTATTTTATAATGTTTATTTTGCCCCATTTCTCTGTTTGTCCATGTGTTAGTTTCCTTGTCTTCACTTCCTGTTGTATTTAATGTCGCTTTACTTCCTGCCCTCGTGTTTCCCACCTCTGATTCACTGACTGCTCTCACCTGTGTTAACCTGGTGGCACCTGTGTCCAATTAGTCTTCCCAGCATGTATATTCCTGTCTTTTACTTTTTGCCTGCCGCTTTCTCAGACTGTTGCTGTGCTGATTGATGACCCATATCTGACCCGTCACTGCCTCCAATATACCAAATTTGCATTTCTTAAAAAAAAATGCTTTTATACTCCAAAAACTTTAGGTTACCTGCATTCATAAACAATTACAGGCGTACAGAAAAGGAAGCAGCTGATTGGTTCCCAGAATAATGAACCTCATACAGGAGACGTGATGTTTCCTTTTCTGCTGCACAAGTATGAGAGAAATTCTACCTCCTTATTTTTATTCTTGGACTGTACTGGTGTAGCTTTGATTCACAGATCAAAATAATCCTTATCTATCCTGTAAAAGGCCTTTTAGTAAAGCCGTCAGTTCATCTGTCTGAACTGTTTTAGCTCCTCACAATAAGACGCTTATGAAAGAAATTAAGGGAAAGCATAATGCGCCCACTTTTGGTCTTTACACTGACAGGGTGTCGGACGAACCTGGAGAAAAATGAAACGTTAAAGTTTTTCATATGGACATTTGTAACATTTATACCCGAAAAAAACAAGGAGGTTCATTTAAGGGGTTATTTAACCCAAGCAATTATCTTCCTCCAACACTAACAGAATCATCAGCCAAAGTCTAATCAAACATTAACCACCGTGTGGTCATTATTGATAATTTGTAACGACTGTTAAAGGCACGCCGAGTTTAACGTGTGGCATTTGATGAGGAAACGCTTCAATCGACGTGCGAGTGTGACAAATGATTCTGTCCTGTAATGTGGAGGACTGAGCAGGGAGGTGGAGGTGAAAGGTGAGGAAGACCCTGAATGGCAACAGTAACAGTTTGAAGGGCTACTTTTTAAGGCAGTGTTGGGGCATGAATTTGCTCTTGGAAACAGAAAACGGACTTTGGTTTGGAGATCCCAGAGATTAAATTTGATCCTGGGTTTACGAGCTGGAGCGACAGCTGCTAACTCGCCTGTTAAAACTCTTCTGAGCCACATTCATAATTTTTACGCGTGAATAATTTCAGTTACCTTGACGGCTGCACGTCGCTGCTCTCTCCTTTAATTCTCTCCGTGTTTTCTCGCTGGAAAATCATCATTCCTGGTCATCTATTATTGATCAGCCTCAGCAGTTAATTATAAATGATCGCATCCCTTTGAGAGCACTAATGAATCCTGCTTCATGTGGCATACCCCCCACGGGCTAACATTTTCCTGCTAGTAACTGTTCACCTTCCCACCCAGAAATTGGACAGTGAGGGAAAAAAAAAGAGGCTATTTTTAATTTGAAGTATTTAAGTGTTTCAGAATTTAAATCAATGCTCAGACTGAGGATGTGTTGAGTTATGATTTTCATACCTTTTCACAGCACAAACCTGAAGCACAAGCAAACTAAAAATTTTAAATCAATCAAATGGGCTCATATTGAACGGTGACCGTCAGTGTGGACCCTGAACTCATCACAGTAATAAACACAGAAACTTTGTAACTTCCTTTAGTTGAAATAAGCTTTCATCGTCCATCTTTGGGACAGACTGACAGACTCGAATCAACTGCTTCAAGTAGGAGTGAAGGAGCAGTTTTATCTTTGAGAACCACATTCTGCTTTTCCCAAGTCTATTGGACCACAGCAATGACCCCCTGGGTTTGTGTGTGTGTGTGTGTGTGTGTGTCAACCACCGTATACGTGTGGTGGACAGCACCGAGGCTAAACTCTTCACCGAACTCATTACTCACTGTCTTTGAGCTCTTCTGCCACGTTCCAGCCTAAACTGTGGGAGCAACTCAAGGCGTCACAACAAGACTTCCCTGATGAACGGGTGATGTCATTGTGTTTATAGGGGCTAGAAGCTGCTGGTTTGCCTTAAACCTTCTACGAACTTGCTCCCGTATTTTTCCTGCTGCTAAGTCTTCGTCTCTGTTTCCCTCTCTGCTGTTTCCTCATGTTACGTTTACTTTCGACTTCCCTGTTTAGCTACTGTTACTTGCTTCCTGTTTTATTTCCTGTTAGCCGTCTCCTGTGTTTGGTCTCTAGTTTTACTTCCTCCTCCTGGTGCTATGTGCAGTCTGTGCACCATCGTCCCCCAGAGTGCTTCCAGTTAGTTTCCAGTTCTGCCCTCGCATCTTCCCGGGATTTTGTTGCCCTTTTGGACTTTATTTTCATTTGGCCTGTTTCAGCTACGGTTCATTGAAGGTATGATGTAAGTTTCACTTTGCTTGCCTCTGTTTGAGTCTGCATTTGGGGTCCTCATCCACAAAATGTGACATTAGTCTTCAGGAATAGATTTCCAGGCTTCCTGATGAATGTTCAAAGCTCTACTTTTCTATTCAGCTGTGCTTTTACGTCAGTGCACCTTCCATATAGCATTGCAAAATACCTTTCTGTGTTCATAATTCCTTTAGTTTTGGAAAGATCCCCAAACCATGACAGAGCGCCCAGCGTTGTGTTGGGTACCTTTTGTGTGCGTCAATAATTCATAGGTCAGTGATTAGTGGCTTAAAAACAACATCAAATTTCCTCTGAAAATGTGAGGTACAAGAGCTGGAGTGAAAGTGAGTAAAAAAGCAGCCAATGTCCAAAGAAAAACTTTGAAGGACCTTCAGAAATCCTGGAGAAGTGTTGCTGAAACCCAGCCAGCAGTGATTGGTGGCTCAGCACATCCCCAGGTAATCTTAATATTATTTGGTTGTTGGATGAAATGCTGATAAAAAGTTCACTGGATGTTTGTTACAATAAAAATGAACATTTTTTGGATGAAGTGCGTGTTTTCTACTAAATCTACAACATGAAAACTGACATTTTGGGAGCCTTACAGGACGTTGTTGCCCTGAGGCATCAATCCAATCTTTTTTCTTGTCTTTTTTTTTGGAAGGGGAGGCAAATTTGATTTTATATTAACAGGGAGCCTCAAGCTTTTCTCAAAAATAAAATGAAATAAAACCCTCTCATGCCAGGGGGTTATTATACTAGAATTAATATGAGCGGGACATGAGTAGAGTAAAAATGTTTTTACTCTCATCGGCCAGAAACGGGAAGAAAACGTGAATATCAGGAATGAAAGCGGAGTTCTTGTTTAACTGCTTGTTATTTGAAAGCAGTTAATTTACAGCTGAGGCTCGGCTCTCGCTGCAGTTATTCAGCTTCGATTCATAAGCGAGCGGATCCTCATGGAGGATGACACGCAGTTGATTGGGATCCTCGTGGTGTGATTGTGCATCAGGGCGACCGCCTCGCGGCTTCAGCGCTGCGGAGATTGTGCTGTCGGACTCGATACAGAAGAGTGAACAGAAAGTGTTGGTTTCCTTCAACCGTCTTTCCTCATTTTTTAAAGGTGTTTACTCTACATGAAGCAGTATAAATACACCTGTGCACGTGTTTTAAGAAGTTTATGGCTGTCGGTTTATATTTAAGCTGGCAAAACAGCAGAAACCAGAGGTGGAATTATTAATCAAAAGTAAGAGGAGGAAGAGGAGTAGATATAAATGAAGGGCTGCTGAACAGAACAGGAGATCAAGGAGCACGAGTGAAAAAAGACAAACTCATGGACATACAGAAATGGACGTTTGCACTGGACAAAGTTAGTCCTCCTTTGTGGCATGTGATTTAAACCTCAAATAACTCCAGTGCATTCTTTTAATTAACATTCCAGAAGAAGGTGGAAGAGGAATATTCTATAAGTTTTTCCAACAGGAATCATCAAACTTGGACAAAGTGTAGCAGTCTAAACATGTGGACACATGTAAAGACGTAATTAAACAACGATATAACAGCATCTCAAAGGACCATCAGATTTAGGAAGTGCTCATTTAGGCCAGGATGTTTAGGTAACTTTAATTTGGAATTTTAAAAAGCTTCCCTTTGGTTAAATTTTATTTGTGTGTCACCTCTTTGCATGGAACTTCAAATCCAATACAATTTAGAATGGGAGGCAGAGCCTTCAGCTTCTGTGGAACCAGCTCCCAGCTTTGATTCAGGAGACAGACACCCTCTATTTTTAAGATTAGGCTTAAAACTTTCCTTTTTGATAGAGCTTATAGTTAGGGCTGGATCAGGTGATCCTGAACCCTCCCTTAGTTATGCTGCTATAGGCCTAGGCTGCTGGGGGGGGGGGGTCCCATGATGCACTGCTTCTTTTCATTCACTCTGTTTATGCCCCACTTTGCATTTAATCATTAGTTATTATTAATCTCTGTGTCTCTTCCACAGTGTGTCTTTTGTCCTCTCTCTCTCCCCTCAGCCCCCC
>VUQJ01013332.1:3943-16946 GCA_015108635.1 Andinoacara biseriatus
GGGGGGTGCAGGAGAGACAGAGTTGCTGACTCTCGTCTTGGCTTGTAAAACAACTATTTCTTACACTATGCTTTTTTTCTTTTTTCTTAATCGGACTGATGAACAGTATGTGGGCAGTCTAACCAGTTTTATTTAGTTGTCTTTCCATGTAAACATTAAACCAACCTCTTTCACACTTTTCCAGGCTTGCAAATCCATATTCGGCCTCCTCTTACTGAAAGGAATCACACGGTTTAATAGTGGGCCATGTGGTCCTTCAAATTACTGTCTGTGTGCTTGTGCGAGCTTTAATGATCCCTTTTAAATCAGCAGATAATGGATAGCAATTTGCATTGTTCACATGTTGTTGGTGTTCCTCGTGGCTCAAATCCCACTTAATTATATCTTTGCTCTGTACATTTTGCACAGAGTTGGAGATGAGATACGGTGGGATCAGATATCAGTCAAATAATAAGAAACATTCCTTAGCAGTAAGAACTTTCTTTTTACCCTTTTTACTTGTATTATTTGAAAACATTTACATCTCACTTGATGACACTTTGAATGCTGGAAATTTGTCTCCATTCCCCTGATCTGATGACTGGAATTCAACATTTTTTGCTAAGAGAAATGAACCTATCATAACCAAATAATCGTACCCCCCCCCCACCAAACCCACACCTCCTGATAGTGAATAAGTGGAAGAAGTTGGATGGATGATATGCAAAGATGATCAGTGTGGATGTTTGGAGGTGCAACTTTGTCTTTTCCCCTACCGCCAAGCATGAATTGTTTTTCTTTTAGCATTGTCATAATTCATTTTTATTTATTTCTAACAGTACTGATTCAAACATGGGAGCCTAATGGTTACAGTTCATTAAGAACAATTTTTAAAAACATCTTGTTGGTGGAAATCCCATTTGGGGACCTCCAGGGGTTTATATTAATATGTATCAGCAGCATGTCATGAAAATCAACATGAAGAAAACTCAGATAAGTAAATTTTCCCAGTAGGAAGCTGAACAGCTCTTCATTTTGGGGAAACATTACTTTGTTATAATGACAGACCTTTCATGTGTCCTGCAGTGTTTAAGTAGTGAAGTTGGGGGTGGTTGTTGTTTTTTTTTTAATGCATTTGCTCTGTAAGAAAAAAAAAAGTTTCTTGGTGAGTTTTGCAAGTAAATTTAGTTTAATTAAAAGTGTACATATTGGATCCATTTGAAGGCAAAATCCTCACAGTGCTCGACCCTGACAGCAGCAGCTCCTCTAATTGAAAGAAGCAAACCTGCTGAATGGATGCTTTCCAGTTCAAACGCTGGAAACAAGCCTGATTGGACAGTTTTCAGTATCACAACAATATAAAGTTATGGTGCATAAGCAGAATGACAGTACAGAGACAGAATCAGTTAAAGGCATGTTCACTGGGTTATTACACTATTATTACACAATTAACCCCTAAATAGAGTTTAGCCCACAGTCATTCCTCGGGAATAAAATACTGCCTTTGTGTCAACGTGGCTGGCATCTCAAAATTGTATGTGTGAGTGAAACTCATTGCATGAGGTTATTTGTAATGGACTCCTTGATATCACGCACCAGGTAAGTGTCATTTTTCAATGCACAAGGTCAATGCTACAATCTTTTCCTAAAACTAAAGTCCTTTCGGTGCCTATGCGATAAATTAGCAAACAGAGTGAAACAAAGCCCAAAACTCTCTCTTTGCTCTTTCAAAGCTTGTTATTTCTTGGCGTAAAAAATAGTGGCGCAGCTGGCTAGTTGAGGCACAATCACTTTGTGCATGTCTCTATCATGTTAGATGAGCATCTGACAGAACGGTAATATCTGAACCCCCGCTGGGAAGACAACAGGTTGGTGAGGTTGGTGTTTATTGGTTTGTGGAGCTGTAAACAGAGCGGCTAGGAGTCTCCACTTTCCTGCTGACAGGATTTCAATTCACTCGAGGACATCTTCATGCCTCCTTCCTCGGCTTTTTCTGGTGTCCCGAAGGCCTTCTTCCTGACAAGTAGGATGTCCGGCGCTCAACACAACCAGGCGGTTTGTGGGAAAAGGAGTTGTGAAAACAAAGTTTGTCAGATTCAGTGCGAAATGTTAATGTGTCACAGCTTTACAACACATGAAGAATAAGAAGGTTCTTTTGGCTGCTCTCTTATTTCCTGAGGGAAACGCCGCAGCTGATGAATTTGGATATTTGATGTGGCACAAATTTGACACCTGATGTCCGTCCTGCTGAAACCCTCCAATGTGTTAATGTGTTAGCCGCTAAAAGTTGTTAAAGTATTCTCTCTTTCTTTCTTCTACGCTCATCTTTTGGTTAGTTTCCCATGCAGGAAATAAACAGGCTTAATTTTCTTGAATGGTCAACAGTACTACTGTCATTTTAACACAAACCTGTAAGCATTACTGTACCGCAGAAACAAAAATAAACTTTTATTTGTTTTATTTTTTTCTAACTCTTCACAGAAATGTCATTCTGCGCAATTACACATTCCGCAGGTCTTAACAACCGAGGCGGAGAGCACGAAGTCGGTGTAACCCACTGATCTACAATAGCCAGATTAATGAGAATCATGCCAAGTTACAGTACCAGAATTATCCTTCCTCAACACGCAGCCTTGCATTCCTGCATTCACACCCGCCCACAACAGCTTTTAGCACCAGCTGCTACCGCCTGAGAGTGTTACAGTGTTATGTATTATTAAATAATTATTTTTAATAAATAGATGTGTAATATTTTTATCATTTTCTTTGGTCAAGCTGAGCCAATTTGAACTATTTTACATACTATTTACATCATATTTTCCAAGTTTTTCATTTGTTGTATGTGCAGAATCAAAAGCATAGAGTAACTGTCAGATAGAAGTCCCTTGGGCTTTATTAGAAATAGTATGGAATCATTTTACATGGAAATACTGTTGATCTTTGATAGTATCCATAAATGACTATAAAAACACATGGATGACATCCATCCCAACAGGCAGCTGTAGACATTATAATGCCCCTCAATATGTGGACACAGACTTTACACACAGGGAGCTTCAAAGCCTTGAAAAGTAAATTAGAAAAGGGACTTCAGAAAAGTTCTGCCCGGTTTCTTCACCCCGCTTTCGCAATCCATCTTGACAGGGAAAAGATCCAACTGCCAACTTCTAACTGAAAACTTCCTTTACTGTCAGCTTCAGCAAAATGTTTCTGTCACGAAACGAGATGAAAGTTGTGCCAGGATGTTTAACAAGCTCAAATTAATGCCCGCTTTAATGAGACTCTCGGATCCTTTCTATCGAGTCCTGGGAGCGAGCGGAGGAGAAATGCAGCCTGTGCGTGTAATCCCGAGGCGCAGGCCAGCGAGGTAGCTCACCGAGCGCACCAGCCTCAGTCAAAAGGTAAAATTAAAAGATGCAGAAATTGTCCTCTGATCCAAGATGGCACATTGGAATGTCATGGTAGCACTGATAGTGGTTTGGGATAGTGTTACATTTTGGTCCAGAGTTATATATTTAAACAACTACCAAATGGTTTGCACTCAAATTCTGTACAGATAATAATTCCTATAGGAAGACTTTGGAGAACAGACTCATAATCTATAGTTACTAATAGGTCTAAGTTTCCACATGATGGCATGCTGCTCAAATTCAAATTCCCATTATCTTCAGGTGTCCTGTCTACATTTACCTTTTTTGATCTTTGGGTAAAGATTAACAAAATATTAAAAAACAAACAAACAAACAAACATGTTTTCACCTTTTTGGAAGTCAGACTTTTCCAAACTGCAACAAGGATCTCTTCTATTGTCCACAGCACTGACAAGACCCACGACAGTCACACTGGGGTTGAAGATGTTGTAGCATGACCAAAAGTTACTGTGACTGTGATCTTGTTGTCTTTGAAATGGTTGCTTCAAAGATGGGGTAAAGTTTGCAGTCAGATTTTTGCGGCGTTGTTTCAGTCAGTTACCATCTTCAAAGTGACTTTGGTGCTTCAAGACAGTGATGGCAATAAGATGGACCCACCGGCCTAGTCTACCATCAGTTTGCGACTGAATGGGGTCATGTTGGCAGTCTGTTTGTGATATGGTGATGAGAGGCATAAATTGCAAATCTGTTGCAAATTTGTTGCCATCCACATACACAGAAATTCACATTAGTGACTTATATTTGGCATCCAGCCAGAACCTCAATGATTTGAAATAGAAATTTAGAAATTCAACCAATAGTGATGCAGTTGCTGCAGGATGGCAACCAGTTGAGTTGAGTCCCTTATTGCGAAGAGTTGCATTGCAGACGGGCTGTGCTCATATGTACAGACTGATTCATATTGTCTGCAGTGTGTTGGCAATCTGTCTGCATTTATTATTTGTAAACCTTCAGCAGTTTGTCTGCAGGTAATTGCAGCCGGTCCAAGTCAAACCACGATTGTTTTAAGACAGGTTGCATCCCACCAGACAATCTGTGCACTCACCTTGCGATCAAAAGTGGTTGCCCCTACTGCTTGCAGTTGGTCACAGAATGTGAAAAAAATAAATTTTTTCCTAGTTGCAGGGTGGCAGCCATCCTATTTTTACTCCAGTCTGACTGAGTAAAAACAACTGAAGCAGGGCGACAGCCTCAAGCCATGTATTCCAGATGTTGGGGAACTATAATTGGCCTGAAATCAATATATGAGTATATATATAGTATATATATAAGTTACGCAGTTGTAAAGGGTAAAATATTAAAACTGAGTGGCCAAATATTGCACCAAGAACAAAAACAAGAGTAAAAAGACCCCATTCAGTCTTTGTTCTGGGGACGATCTCAGCTTCCCGTGTTTTCGCTGTATGGCAAAAGTGGAAGATTTTTCCTTTGCATGCCGGTGACAGTGATGAACGAGAGAATGCAAAGAGGGGCCGTGTAAATAACTTCAAGTGAGGGACATAGAGCAGTGCATGTGCCCTGAAACCAGGATCAGTGTTTTCAAAACATCTGCCTGGGAAAAAAAAAACAAAAAAACTTAAAGAATAAATAAATAAATAAATAAATAAAATAACCTACTGGCAACTTGTCAGTGCTGGTGATTATTTTACTGACAGGTCTCCAGAGTGAAATATGGAGAGAGCTTCTCCCTGGCTCTTTGAAGCCTTTTCCGGCAGACACATAATGAATTGTGATGCCAGCTGTCAGCGTGCTGCTGGCAGGGTGCAGACGTGGGGAATAGAAAGTCATTACTGGTGCATACCATGACTCCCCTGTATTTTTTGTAAGGCCAGAGGGTTTTGGGGAAGGTGCAAGAGGTCACGGTGGAATGGCTGACAACACAAAACACATTTAAAAATCCATGGAGTCATCGGTCAGACAGATTTGGGGAGGTGGAGGACTGTGTACTGTAATTGGAATGTTTTTTTTTTTTTACCTTTGTCAGTCACGCCGTGTTTTTTTTCTTCTTCCCACCGTTTTCTTTATTCTTCTTTTTTTTTGGACATCTAAAGTGCAAACAAGGTGAAAGCCCATAATTGGATTAGAGATCAAAATATTTTGCAGGAGAATGTCTCAGGGGGGGATTTGACCATTTTCATTTTAACAACACAAAGCAAAACATACAAAACAAAGAAAAATAACAATGTCATGCTTACTTAAAAGTTGTACAGTCTTAAGAGAGATGGAGAGATTTGGGTGTAGCTCCGGGGTAAAGAGAGCCCCAGTTTTTAGGTTTCAGAAGACGATGTGCAAAAACGCCTGTGAAAAGTGGAAATTAGAAAAAAAAATGAAAACTGAATGCCCATCCTAAAAGCTAAACACACTTTTTAAAAGTAAAAATCAAACAGACAACAGGGTTTTTTTTTTCTTTCCATCAAAAGTTCATCTACAACAACAACTTTATTACATGTGTTAATGTAGTAATAGTGTAGTAGCAGGTGCTCGTAACAGTGTAAACTATTTAACCTGCACAGATTTAATTATAGCTTGAAAATAGCCTTTTGTGCATGGTAATAAATATAAATGTGCAAATTTATATAATTTTGATTGTAAGTGCAACAGGCCAAGATTCCAAAAATGAACCACCTGCAAGTTGTTTCAATTTGCTGACAGAAAATCACAGAAAAAACAGGATGTGCTGAATGGATAATCATCACTGGTTTGAAATATAAGCATTTGATTGATATGCAACACACTGAATGCAAAAATTACCAAGAAAGGTATGAAAACAGTTATAAAGTTCAGTGTGCTAGCAGTTAGTATCGTCTGCCATTCGACTCTTCCAGATTAAAGGTCGCAGCATTTAAGATATACCTCATCGTTTAATAATAATAGCTTATTAAATCTACCCGTTAAAACACAAATGCAAAGCTGGATCCTGCCAAGAACACAACTCACATTTTCAGGCAGAATTACTGAAAGGTGAATTATGCCAGCAACATTTCAGTGAAAATCCGGCTTATGGACAAGACTCAAATACTGGCTCCAGCGGAGACATCTTCATGGCAGCACTCGTTCATTATCGGAAGCCATTTCAGTTGAAACATTTAAAGAGGCTGAGAAAAGCCTGACCTCTCTGGGACTGCGGGCCATCGACGGGCGTGTTGCTGGAATCCAGTGATTACGGTGTGGCTAATCGCTGTCCATTATCTAGCCCGAGTTCAATGTCCAACTGCAACAAACACCATCTGTCAGCCACCTCTTCTCACAGGCAGGGCTTTTGCACTGAAACAGGCATGATTATCTAATAGACTGCAGGGAGGATAATTGCATAAACTAATCAATACCACCTCATTACAAGAACAGTTTGGGCTAAAAGGTCAATCTCACCACCCATCACAGTCCTTTAACTGTATATATTAAGGGGAAGATATCATTTTACTTAAATGCCAGAAGTGGTTTATCCACCTCTGCTGTAAAGCGTTTACAGAAGGCAGCACATCAGTCGGAGGGACGTTACAGTAAAGTGCAGCTTGCAGACTTCCCTGAAAAGGTAGCAAAGCTGTTTTAATGGCTTTGTTTTGTTGCTGCTGTAAGTTCTTTACATTGGTAATCAGCCTCCACAAATCCTGCATTTACACTGCAGGGATCTGTGGAAGGTTCAACTAGAAACACAATGTGAGCGTGATTAAAATATGTGTTTGCAGTGTTTCAGAGATTATCTCAGCCAGCCAAAATTTCTCAGGTTGATTCTCTGAAATTACAGAAAAAAAAAAGAAGGTTAAAGTCATGAGGCACCTATGGTTATATTTGCACAGGTTTTAAAATATTCATCCCCCTCACGATGTTTTCATTGCAACCATTTTCCAACAAAGAAAGTGGAGCAACCTTAACCTGGGAAAATAATCTCCAAATTACTCAAAAGGCATACAACACTTGTGGCAATTGTGAACGCAAGCCGACTGTTTAAAGCCTGTTCAAAGTACTTTTAGTCAGACTGATTTGGTGGTTAAAATTATTATCACAGACCTAAAAATTCTCCAGTACGGCATCAACACTAACGCAGCAGAAATGTCTCTCAACATGACCCTGAACTTCCTGGCTGTTTACTCACTGCAGGGGTGCGATCGCAACATGATTGTTATTAACTTATGTAATAGCCTGTGGGGATGCCGTTATTCACTGTGAGTCAGCATTTAAATTCAGATTTACTTCTGTAAACACTCCAGAGCGTGGTTTGTTCAGACTGGTGAAAATGAAATCACTTTCCTGTGGTGGAGACAGTTGAAATATAGATCTGCCCGGGAGTAAGCTGCTTTAAAGTCCAGAAGCCCGACTTTAAACAGAAGCTTGGCCTGGCTCAAACCTGGGAGGTAAAACCTTTGCAAGCACTTTGAACTCAAGTAACTAAGCCTGCATCAAGGCATGCAGCCTTTATCGCAGTAAAACTGTCCACATCAAATATTGGAAGCTACTTCTGTGCATCGACTTGCTGATTTTCAGAGTGTTAAACAATAAAAGTGTATCAGTAGGGAAAAAGAGGCTGTAATGACCCCCAATGGACTGCATGAGGAATTAAGCAAATCAAGGATTGAAATACTTGTCTCTTGCATTCATTTTACAGTCTATTATACTGAACGGTCAGTTTCAAAGAATTAAGGCAAAATACTTTGAAAAAATCTGATTTGTTTGTTAATATGAACAAACTATGCAATCAAATGTTCTAAACATGTTCACAAGCCATTATGATTGTTCTTGAGCTGCACTGTGCTGTGTTAAGTACACGTGAGTGGTAACTGTTGCATTATGCAGCCATGTGAAAAAAGAAAGCATGCCCTCTTTCAGCCGGAAGGTTTTCCATATCAGGACAGTGTGCGAGTACACCCCAGCTGCTTCTATACAAATTAAGGGGAATCAAATGCAATTGATTAACTGATCATCAGCAAGTGTAATTTCTAAACAAACTGACCTCCATTATTCTACAGGGGGAAGAATTGTTCACAAGTGGAAGATATTCAAGACGGATGGCCAGGATCCCAGGATGGGATGTCCCAGCAAATTCTACCCAAGGTCTGACAATACCATGATCAGAGAAATTAAAAAAAACAAAAACAGAGAACTACATCTCAGACTCAGGCCTCAGTTAGCATGTTAAAAGTTAAAGTTCAGTTACAGTACAGTTAGAAGAAGTCATGATTTGAGCTTGGTTTGCAGCCACAGGACCTGGGCACCTTGCAGTCACTGAGTGACCTACAAACACCTCTGTATACCAAAGTATTCCAGAGTCAAATGTGTGGCAATCCATCCAAAAGCGGGTCATGCAATAGGAAACTTTACATTCCAAGAATCAAGGTATTGCGATGCCCCAGTCAAAGTCCAGACTTCAACCTGATTGAAATGCTGCAGTGGGACCTTAAGGGAGATGTGCATAAATGGATGCCCATGAACTTTGATACTTTTGAAACTGACTCAACACTGTAAAGGTCCAAAATTCCTCCACGACGATGTGAAAGATCAATAAAGTCACAGAACAAAAGATTACTTCAAGTTATTGCTGCTAAATTTGTTTCTACAATTGAATCATAGCATGCACTTAGTTTTTCCCACACACTGCTTCTGTATTTTGACTTAGTTGTTGTTAGTTTAATGACATAATAATGATACAGGACATGATTTGTCACTGTTCATCTGTTGTATTTAAATTATTTTAGAACCTTGAATGGACCAGATTATTTTTTTATTATGTCCTGATAGGTAAAACCTTAGAATTGAAAGAGTGGATACTTTCTTTTTCCCATGACCCATGACTCACACTCATGTTTGACAATTAAGCTGATTTAGCCTGCCTATGGTTTAAAAACTTCCTCTGAGTTTTTCTGATGACTACTTAAAAGACAGAGTTTTACCTTAACTAAATATTTAGTCATCATTTAAATATTGTTGTCCCATTGAGACTTAGTGTCTCATTTGCAAGAGAGACCTGTTTCGAGAAACAAAATAAACTTTCAACAATAAAATAGAAACAATAAATAGTGAATAAAATGCCAAATGTTTACACAGTCATATTAAAACAAGAACAAGTTCCCAGCGATGATTTCACAAAATTCTTTATATGTCTTTTAAAGTCAATGAGTGAAATCATTTGGGAGAGCTGCAAATCCTTCTGTAGTGTATTCCATGAAGACGGGGAAGAAATGAAAAATACTTTCTTCCAAGCTCCGTACGAACTGATGGAACAATGGAAGTAATAAAATCCAGAGACTGCAGATTATGACTTATCTGTTTACATGACATGTGGTTAGATAAATAAGAGGGGAGTAAACCAGAAACAGATTTATAGATAAAATGAAACTAATGAACCATCCTGCGTGAGGTCAATGAGGACCAGTTGATCAGTGAATATAAAGTACAGTGATGTGTTGGGAGTTTATGGCCAGTTATAAATCTTAATGCCCCATGATAAGTGGTGAATTCGACAGGCTGAAAGAGAAAAGGAAGAGGAAAAAAAAGGGGGGAAAAAAGGGGAAAGATAGAAAAAAGGGAACAGAACACCAGCTAATTAACCAGAATAAATCAACTGCTGCAACTACATAATAGGAAGTGGCAGTTGTTCCTTTGTAGTAAAAGAGAAACATGATCGGTTTCTGAAAAAGAACCACAGTTTCAGCCTCAGTTTCTTTAACAGGTCGTCAGTGTCTGAGTTAAAGCAATGTCTGTCATCGATAACAAGCCAAGTATTTATGTCAAGCCACGGTTTCAATAATAGTACCTTGAAATGATACAAGAGAGGGAAGTACTGCTGGCACCCTCTATTTGAAAACAAAACATGACCTTGTTTTTTTTTGCGTTTCAAACCAACCTGAGCTGAAACAAAAGCCAACTGTAAGTTTTTGAAAACAATGTCGATGGTACGAGCACAGCAATAAATAATCGTGTCATCTGCATAGAAATGGGCACATGCATTTAGATTTTGTCCCACACCACTGACATAAACAGTGAATAACATAGGTCTCAAAACAAAACCCTGCAGAACTCCGTTAATGCCATTTGAAAAACTTAAAAGGAACCATTAAACTTCACAGAAAGGTAATTAGAAAACCAGCCAACTGCTTTTACATACAATGCCATGGTGAACACTGTCGAAGGCTTTTGATAATAAAAAGAGCAGCACCTTTTATTTTTCTTGCATCCAATGGTTCATAAATGTCAGTGAGAGCTTTTAAGGAAACGGTTATGTTATTGTGCAACTTCCTAAAACTTGAACGAGAAGGCGATACAATATTATTTTCATCCAGATACCTCTTGAGTTGGTTATTCACCAACATTTCAAGAACCTTGGCTGATATACAGAGTTTAGAGATTGGTCTGTAATTACTGACCTATTTTCAGCAAATTTCAGCAGGGAGAGCACAAAAGCGCACTTCCAAATCTCTGGTAAAGTAGTCTGTTGTAATGAAAAATAAAAATATAAGACACTGGCTCAGCAATGGTATTTGCAGCCAGGTGCAAGAAGAAGGGTGACCGATTGTCCGTTCCTGCCGACTTTTTAATATCAAGCCATTTTAAAGTCTTACAGACCTCTTCCACCATGAAAGGTTTAAAGGAAAAAGCATTAGTAACCAAGGGACTAGGGACAACCATCAGATACTACACCAAACAAAGAACAGGAAGTGACACAATATTAAACCAATTGAGCATTTCAGTTTTGTGTGCCACAGGAGCAGAGTCAATAATTAAATGGAGGAGGCAGCTCTGAGGAATGAAAGCTGGCAGAGAAAAAACTTGTAGTTTGCCAAAACCTCTGAGGGTCGTTCAGATTGTCAGTGGTTGAGGCCAAAGTGCAACTGACAAAAACATAACCAGTCAGCATCAGTCTTTCTCGCGGCTGCCCAGGCCTGGATCCTCTCATGTAGCAGTCCAGCCAAGTTCAGACTTGACCTGACCCCTGACCTGGAAAACGAACGCGTTTATCCACCATGTAGATAAAACTCCAGTGCAACCCCAGTTAAAATCCATTAAACCGTCAAGAAACGCTTCCTCACTAAAAAGCTTCAGGTTTCTTCTTGTGATGATGTGGAGCTTGGAGCATGAAATTTTCGTGTTCATCACAGCACCAACCACGCAGTGATAACTCAAATCGTTGGCACAAACTGCTGATGTGGAAAATTTATGTGGCATATTGGTTAAAAAAAGATCAATAAGAGAAGATTTATCTGGGGATTTGGGATTCAGGCGTGTCAGGCTTTGAACAATTTGCGTTGAATGTTAAAGTCAGTCCCGGTTTAAATCACCTACAAGAAGGATTTCATGAAACTGCAATTTAGATAAATGTTGAACTAAAGAGGATGGTGTGTCACACCATAACAGCCAACAACAGTTAGACACTGGTTCCTAAACAGACTGATAGGGCTAAAATTACAAATTGCTTAGGTGCAGATCTAGAAAACAAGACCTGAACGGCCAGACAAGCCTTCACATAAAGTGCCACACCACCACCTTTTCTGGGACCGTCTGAGCGGTAAATGTTAAACCCATCAATTGTCACATCTTTGTCCAGTACAGATTTGGAAAGCCAAGTCTCAGAAACAACACCCTCAAACGTGCCATTTGTTTTATGCCTGTTTTATTCCCCAGACTGACCTTTTAGTTTGTATACAGAAATGGTTTGGTCCAGATGGCCACAACCAAAATGGCAGACATCAAAACGGTGGTCCAACCACAGTGATGTCACAGTGGTCAAACGGTCCACAGACAGGCTGACCTGCTGGACACCAACAAAGAGAGTCCAGGTCATTTTATTTATAAGAACTGAAGGATGTCCCCCGAGAAAGATATCAACCTGCAAAACAAACCTTGTGTTTGCCCCCCCCCCCCAAAAAAAAAATCTGATATCACCCTCAATGGTTAAAATGATTTTGGGAAATGTGCTCGTTTCCCGACTTTCTGGTAGCATGAATGGAATTGGCTCACTCAACGGACATGGATTATGGTCGTGTCATGTGGCGTTTTGTGCTGATATTTATCAAAGCATGTGTTATTACTTCTTAAAAATTTCCACATGGAATCAATTTGTTCAAACGCATCTCATCAAGAATAAACCTCCCTTTTTTTTTGTGCCTTCTCCAAGTATGTTTGGAGCACGTCTCGTCTCACTCAGGTTGCTGTTCCAGACTCTAATGGGCTCATTCAAACAATTAGGATATTGGTTCTTCCTGGAGATGGCAGTTGAAATCATTGATGCTTAGTATATTTTATAATCTAAATCCCAGTGAGACAGAAAAGCATTTTATTTCCCGAAACACTGAAGAATTCTTTAAGAAAAATAAATTCCTCGATCCGCACACAAAAAATAAACCACTTGCTTCTTGGTTGACAGCCAAATTCTCCATCGTCTTTGAGACATATAGATGGAAGACACATTGACCACTGAAGCGCTTGTATCATATTTTTCCATTTTATTCCTAGTATAAGAGACATACAATGATATTCTGTGAGACCAAATTCATAGTAAGTCAAGAGGCATAGCCTGGAAATCAAACAGAGGAAAACATAATACTGAATCAATGAGACCCCGCCCAGATAGAATGTATTTACACCAAATCAAATACTGATAG
>VUQJ01013345.1:9815-24792 GCA_015108635.1 Andinoacara biseriatus
CTGTTCTTTTTTCTGTTTTTTTTTTTTTTTTGCCTGGCTTGGCATTATATGTGTGTTTGAGTCCTCAAAATCATCTCTGTTCTTTTAATCTTCAAGTGTTTTTATATATCATAAGACATATTTATATATAAACTCGAGTACCATGGCCATGTGCTCACCCACACACTAGTCAAACAGATGCCAGCGTGCTCCTTATGTGGCAACATGGCTTCTTTTGAATTTTAATGATAATAATGAATGAAGCTTCTGATTATAACAAGCACATACCAAGAAATGAGCAGTTGGCTCTTGGCTCATGCATAAACTATGCAAAAGCACTTACAACAAAGAATATTTCCTTAAATATTTTATATGCATGAGCTGCGGCTCCATAACTTTATTCCTACCAGATATTTAGGGCATGTTCATGAACATCCTATTAAAATGTGCTATTCATATAAATCTTCAGGTGTAGGTAAATTATGTTTATACCTGTGCTCATATATTATTGCTTTTTTTCTCTCCTTTGCAGCAACAGCCTCAGAAACAGTCTCTGGCTAAGTCCTTATGTCAGGAAACACACTGGAAATGCCTGCTGCTGTCCCTGCTGATGTACGGCTGTGTCGGGGTGATGGCCTGGTGCCAAGTGACAAAGGTCACGCGCCTCACCTTCAACAGTGCTTATAAAGGAAACTCGATGATGTACCATGACAGTCCGTGCTCAAATGGCTACATCTACATCCCTCTGGCCTTCCTGGTCATGCTCTATGTGGTCTACCTGGTCGAGTGCTGGCACTGCTACACCAGAAATGAGCTGCAATACAAGGTTGATGTGGACAGCGTGATGGAGCGCATCCAGCGAATGCAGCAGGCCACGCCCTGCATCTGGTGGAAGGCCATCAGCTATCACTATGTTAGGAGGACGCGGCAGGTGACACGGTACCGTAACGGAGATGCCTACACCACCACACAGGTCTACCACGAGAGAGTGAACACCCATGTAGCCGAGGCGGAGTTTGATTATGGGAACTGTGGGATTAAGGACATCTCGAAGAACCTGCTGGGCTTGGAAGGTTTCCCCATCACCAAGCTGAGGTTCACCAAGTGCTTTAGCTTTGCCAATGTGGAGTCAGAAAACTCCTACCTGAATCAGCGGGCCAGGTTCTTTACAGAAAATGAGGGTCTAGATGATTACATGGAGGCCCGTGAGGGGATGCACTTGAAGAATGTCGACTTTAAGGAGTATATGATTGCCTTTTCTGACCCTAATCACCTTCCCTGGTACGCTTCCAACTCCACCTTCTGGGCAGCAGCTGCTTTCACCTTGTCCTGGCCTCTGAGGGTGCTGACAGAGTACCGCACTGCCTGTGTGCACTACCATGTGGAGAAGCTGTTTGGCTTTGACTATGTGCCAGTAACACCATCTGAGGAGCGGGTGTATTGCAGACACATCCCACGGGTCAACACAATTGACAGCACAGAGTTAGAGTGGCACATCCGCTCCAACCAGCAGCTGGTGCCCAGCTACTCCGAGGCAGTTCTCATGGACCTGGCCCAGCTCTCAGGGAGCTGTAACAGCTACTCTTTATGCGGAGGCTACGGCAGCTACAGGCAGAACTGCGAACGCTGCCACCGCGCCATAAGCAGCTCCTCCATCTTCTCCCGAAGCGCCCTCAGCATCTGCAACACGGGGAGCCCCCGCATCCCGTTCAGCGCCAGCCGCTTCTCGCTGGGTCGGCTGTACGGCTCCAGGCGGAGCTGCCTGTGGAGGAGCAGCGGGAGCCTGAATGAGCAGTCGTGTCCCACAGAGAGCACGCGCTGTCTGTCAGGCCAGCAGAACAGCGAAGAGAACCCTCCAGCCTATCAGGACGCTCTGCACTTCCCAGTGCTCATCGTGCATCGCAACGAAGGTTGCCTCAACCACGACCACCGCTCCCTGCACAGAAATGGCTCTTGTGTAGAAACTTCACTATGATGACACAAGCTGAGGCTGGGAAAATGCTTCATACATGGACTCTTGTGTCTCTTTACAAAAGAGATTTAAAAAGGAGCCATTTCTAAGTTACTACAACCAAGGATTTGTTAACATTTCTAAAGATACCTTCACATGAGCAATTATAACAAAGTATGTGTGTGGAATTTATCACTGTACCCCTTAATATGGCAGGAAAAAATAGACCTGATGAGACTGTTGTATAAAATACAATGTGACTTTAAAGAATACTGCCAAAGTGTCACGTACAGCCCTAAAGAGTCTACAGATATTTGGATAGCCAATGAGTATCAAGGGCCATCAAATCCTACTGAGTATGCCATATTTATAGATCTTTGTCACAGACAATTTGCAAAGATATGAGTAACACTTCCCGGCATATGAAACCTAAAATGGGCCTTGACTCAGCAGCAGATTTAAAAATTAAATGGATGCCAAACGAGAAATGGAACACAGAGATAAGAAACCTTGTCAAAACAAAATGTATGAGACTAAGCAGTTTAGCTGAAATAAAACACCCCTCCTGTGGCACTTATCAAGTGAAGTCAGTTCAGTCAACAAATATAGAAATCTGCATGTTAGACATTTTGATACTGGATAATTTAATCTGTCCATTCAGAGTTAATTCTCATGAAAATCCATTAAAAAAAAAGCTCCAGCAGAGTTAAAATAAATGTCTTGTGCAGATAAAACATCCAGTCAGCTGATATGTGCTTGGCTTCGATGACATTATACTCCCTGGTTTGCCAAATATAGCACAGGAGGAGTTTGAATAATTTAGTAGAGGAGGGCTAAAGGACACGAGGACTTAAAACTGATTCATCAACCCGTCTTTAAAGTGTTTAAACTGTACATTTTGTATAGGAGTAAAAACTTCACTGCACTGCTGATAAATCAGTGTCAACTCAGCTCTTTTAAAATCTTAAAGATCCAGTTAGGTTTGCATTTGGCAATATTTTTATTGAGCCTACCTCTTTATTTAAGTGCCTAGCATCAACCGTTACTGACGAGCATATCTCCTATTAAAATAAGCAGATGCGGAGCCCATGGTATTTAAAATACGAGTGAAAATGCGCAGTTTTCTAAAAATCAGACACAAAATGTTTTTCAGAATCCGCCCTTATATTACTCACGCAGCCAGCCCTGTGCTGCTGCTGATGCATATCAGAGAGACATCTAGAGAGCTGGCCATCGAAAACACTCGGAATAGGCAGAGGCCTGGATTCACTACTGATAGTGTCAGATTTAATAATATGAAAGGATTACTTTAAAACATTAAAACCTACTTCCTCTCAGCTGAGTGCATGCAGTATCTGATGGGAAATTTGGTTTTGCAGCCAAGCCATGCACAGGACTCGAAGCAGTGTCTAATGCAAACAGTGACAAAAGCCAGCCGCGCTACTACTTTTCAGGCAAACGTCACAGACAGATTAGCCTCAGAGATGAAACAGTTAATCTAATTTTAGCTCCCCGCAGCACAACACATCGCTCAAAGTTTGGTTTATTCCTTCCAGCTCTCCTCAATATTTTTTGGATAGTCTTTTAGTGCCACTTAAAGGGATGGAGCTTATGCATATATTTGTAAAGATGGATATACATGGATCATTCTGCCATTAGGACGGCCAGAATCACTGAATACTATGACCTTATACTCAGACATTTCATGTTGAGATTTGTCCTCACAATAATGTGGCCAATTAGCCATACTCATTACATACCAAGTGTGCTGTTGAGTTTGGAGCTATGGAGTGAGACACAACCCCATCAATCAAATTTAACTAACCATTTTAACCTGTTTTAACAACTCAAGGTCATCTATGCAACTCCACCCCAAACTCAGGATAGTATTCAGGCCAGTGATTCTGCTTGCTAACACCTCCTAACAGCTGCTCATGACTATTTCCTCCTTCCACTCCATCTTATTTATCACCTTAGCCTGCAGCTATGAAAAAGTTACATTTATTCCCTCAAAGGACTTTGCAAGTATGACCTGTAGAGTAACTGGTTTTGTAAAGGACTTTACTCATGTTCTCATTTCCAGATAAAGAAGGCAAAGGTGCAGACGCAGACATCTCTGGTCACTGAGTTCCACTTCTGCACCAAGTTTGTCTGTAAAGTTCCAGTAAACTGCAAGATTTTAAAGTAGGGTTTTACTCAATTGGATTACACCATGCAACACAAAAAAAAAATACTGCACCTTAGCATAAATAAAATATTTTTAACAGAGAAATCGTCCACTAGAAAAAGCATCTATGGCAGAAATGACTGTTTTGTTATCTATTCACAAACTGGCCTGGCATAGCTTACATCAGAATCATGCATCTTATATTACCTCTCTAACAACTTTACCTTATGTGGTGGTTTATGAACAGTTTAAGGCTCCGGTATTCATGACACAAACACCAAGATCTCTCCTTAATTCCTGAGCTAGTGTGACATTTATGACAGCTGTTTTAATTTCATTTGTTTAATCACACAGATACTGAAGTGCACAAATGGCAAGTTATTATTTTAGGTGCTCTATACATCACTAGCTATTTTCAGGTGTTCCGGTCTATGTGATAAACGATTCACAGAATAGATTTGAGAGCAAACTCAAGCTAAAATGGCTGGGAATCTATTTGAGATAGGCTGGGATTAATTTTTAGTTCATTCGGATTCTTTAGTCATTTGTTTCGGAGCGGTCACATCCGAGCGTGGGGCTGTCAGACGTTAGAGAATCAAGTGGACTCACATGTCTCAGAGGACACCACAGATAAAAGCATGCAAACTCCACAGGGGATTTAAATATACTGACATGTGTTTTTTTTTTTTTTTTATGTTTTTTCAAAATGTTGGAGGATGCACTGGCTGTGAGACTAAAGTCACTGTGTCATTCGGAAATCATCACAATGTCTCCTTTGTGATTAGCAGTCATCAGGCCTCTCAGGTGGCATCACTGTGATATTCATACATAGTCCTGTTTAAGAATAGAAAAATGTGTTTACCTGTTTGATGTTTACAGTGACAAAATATTTGGGTGATTACAATCTGACTCAAAGTTTAAAAGTTAGGCATTTTTCCTCCGTAGAAGACTGTTAGAATAACTTTTCTGCAAAGAAAGAAGCTAAAGCCGTTATTATGTCTTATGAAGTAGATTAGGCCAGTATGATGATTTGTACTCTTTCACTCAGTAGTGCTTTTGGCCTCATCTTTTTATATTTCCATAAATTTGTGGATTTTTAATACTGTAGGGCAGAATGACTTTGTACTGTAAATAAACAGATGGGAGTGTAGAATGTCAGTCAATGTGGATATTGTGCGCACGTGCACACACACGTGCACACAAACACACACTTAATGATAACTGGAGCAGGGACAGATTTGATGTGTTGATATTAAATGGTGAGCAGCAGAACAGTCCCCCCTTTTAAAAGACTGTTTTTTTGGATGGTTTTATTTCCCTTTAAATACATTTTTAATCATTTAAATGCACTTTTAAAAAAAAAAAATATACAAATGTTGCCAGGGTGATTTGACTGTTCTGAGATAAGGTACATCCAAGCATAACCATATGTTGTGCGATTGCTCATAGTTACTGAGGCTCTAAATAACATCAGTATTCTGCTGTAGATTTTTCTGTTTTTGGCTGAATTAGTATTAAATGACTCTCTTCAAATGGATCCAGAGAATGATTAGTGCTTTTAGGAGGGAAACTATGATGTAAAATTACACCTGACTGATGATTTTGTTGCTGCCTAATCAAAGAGTTACACTATCTACCAGTAGATTATAGGTAGGAATAAAACACAAGTCTGTATGTATTCCAACACCACCACGACGTTGCCTTGATGTTACAGAAGGACTGAATACCAAATATGTGTATCAAAGTAGAAAAAAAAGCTCAATAAAATGAAATGCTCACAAAAATATCTCGTCTATTTATTTAGAAATATGCAACAGACATACCAGCAAGACTATGATCACTGATCTGATACCAATAGTTTCACACATTTTGCATGTTTGCATGAAAAATGACATTTTTTATACTGTCAACAAATGACAAGAACAGAAGCAACAAAGTTGCCGGTCCATCCCTCGTTGCTTACGTCACTCAGAGTTTTGCTTCATATTTTGGTTGGAGACGCTCTCTTGGGCTCATTTTTTGCGTTCTAAACTGGTTGTTCCAAACCATCCGGTTAATGACGGAAACTCTCTTTTCCTCAATGTCTGTCAGGCGGATATCGCACTCTGTCAAACTGGTGTTGTGAGACATCGCCTTCTCCAAAACTTTCCCTCCAACCTGCACAAATACAAACACACACACAGGTGTGAGAAAAGCAACAACGCGTTCATGTCGAACACATCGGAGAGTCCTAAAAGTTTGATAACCTTAAAAAAAAACATCTCTTGGCTGCCCCTGCAGTCAGAAATAGCCCACACTTTCTAAGCTGCCACTTGCTGGTGCCACTAGTCTTTTGTTGTTTTGTGTGAAACAGCCATTTCTATTTCTGAGAACAGCGGACCAAGGTCGGAAATATTGATGGTACTGCATGTTGCATTTGTGCAATGTGGGTGATTTTTGATCCTCCACAGCGTATTCCAGTCAGAGATACAATATGCAGTTAAACGCCGAATAAGAGAGGGCATGAGAAAGGAGGATTCAGATCTAATTCTCACGGGGAAACAGCGCTTACTCAGCTTTCCATTATTTCATGTTTTCCCACACATATCTATGAATAATTGAAAATCCCAGTACTTCTGTTTACTTCACCGCACTGTGTCTACACGGGCACGAGCATGCTTTGAGAGTGTTTCTAAATAAACCAGCATTTCAAAACTGACAAATTTAACAGAAAGATGTAATAGGTGGTTGCAGTGAAACGATAAATTAAAGATAACTTGGAGAGCAAATGCATGTATGATATTACTAATAATTATTTTCCCATTGCATTTGATCAATTTGTTGATTTATAGTTTCTAGTGTAAAATGAGACAATTTTAATGATCCATGTTGACATAATTAAAATTGGGTTTTTTTTGTCTGAACAGCCAACAGTCCAAAACCATAAAAAATACATATCACAGAGCAAAAAAACAGAAATACAGAAGAAAATGGCAGTAGCCTCCTAGGGGGTCTAGAGGGCAAGATAAAGAGAAGGTTGCCAAAAAAACCAAAAATAATTTTAGACCTTCTTCTAGGCACCAAAACATTTTTGGCAAGTACAGTAATAGTTATTTTAAAGGAAATTCTACTAATGTCCGTTAATTGTTATGTAAAAATGTCTAATTTGTCCATAAAGTGTTTAACATTATCTGCTAATACACAGTGAATGGTCTTTAGGGATTCACTTTCTTAATGCCATTTGCTGCAGGTGCAAATTAAAACATTAGGAAGGTAGTTAAATCAAAACAGAAACATGGAGGTGCAAGTAAGAAGCAGCTAGCTTTGGCTGTTATCAGAAATTCTCTACGCTCCGCTACGAGGTGAATCATGACATAAAAAGATGGAAGAATGTTCAAAAATTCCCATAAACATAGTCCTAATCCTTGTGGAAAGCCTTCCCAGAAGAGTTGAAGCTGTTATATAGCTGCAAAGGGTGGGCTGACATCTTAAACTCAAGTTCATATGTGTGTGAAGGCAGATCAGCTGGCAGCTCGTAATAAGTCTACTTTGCATTGTTACAACATTATGGCTCATAATCAAAATGCCTATGGAGGATATGGATTAGATTTCTATTACAGGAGCCTCTCTCTTGAGTCCAATAGAAAAGCTGTTTTCTTTTTCTATTTTTTTCTAAATTCTGCACGTTTGTTCTGTTCAATACAATTTTATTTACATAGCACCAATTTACAATTCCTCTCAAAGGTCTTTAAGATATGAAGAGCCATGGTCATTCAGGACTTTGTATGTGAGGAGAGTGATTTTAAATTCCAGTCTGGATTTGTTTGTTTTTTTTCAGTTTTAAATAATAACACAGCCATATAATAAGAAATTACAATTTGCACAGGCTAGCACAGTTAAGTGCATGGACTAGTTTTTCAGCATCATTAGAAAGGATGTTTCTAATTTTATCAGTTTTGTTTCTCTGTTGAGTACTATGGCTCTGAAAAGCAGATGTATGCCTCTCTTACCTCACCCAGCTTGTTGCAGGAGAGATGGATGCTTTTCAGGGTTTTATTCTGTGCTAACATTTTAGAGAGGGAAGGCACAGTGCGCCAAGTCATCTCATTGGCTCCAAGGTGCAAGTGAAGTAGGGTTTTGTTGTTCAGCAAGGCCGTGCAAATAGCCTGACCACCCTCATCTTTCAGAGAGTTGAGACGCAGGTTGAGGGACACGAGAGTTGTGTTCTTGGACAAGGCATTAGCTATAGCTTCGGCACCAGGGCCGCCAATATTGTTGTCGTTCAGTTTAAGGACTTTCAGCTTGCTCCTTGTGAGCAGTTTGCCGATGGCTCTGGCTCCGCTGTCTTCGATCACGTTGTGAGAAAAATCTAGCGTGCTCAGGGAGGGGTGGTCCAAAAGGTACTTCACCAGCAAACAGCAATTTTTATCCTCTAGGTGGCTTAGATAGAGCCTAAAAAGCTGAGGAAACAGTAAGAACCTGTAGTGAGTCTTTCTAAGCAACACACACACACACAAAAAAAAACCCTAACATGCTTAAACATCAGCACCACAGACCAGTGAGACTTTATGGGTTATGCTTCGAAAAATTAATCAGCCTCCCCCCAACCCTGTCAGAATCAGATGATTTTTTTGTACAATAACTTCAGCATATTTAATGCAAAAAGTTTGCCTTCATACTATGAACATTTTTAGAGTTATAAGCTGTCAAAGTACAAAGTGGATGGTAAAAATTTGGTACTTTTAAAATTGTATTTCATTTTTTGGGGTGTTTTTTTTTTCCAAGCATTTTTGATGCCTCATAACTTCATAAGTACAGGAGTTAAAAACATAAACATGAACTGGATGAAAACAGATAGAATGGTGTTGACACTAGGACAGTTTACGACCGAATGTGAAACAATGAGGATGAGAACCAGCACCTCTAAGTCTGAGACCATGGTCCTCCCTCTGGGTCAGGGATGAGCTGTTGCCCTAAGTGGGGGAATTTAAGTATCTTAAGGTTTAAATATCTCAGTAAAAGGCATCTGACTCGGATGTCTCTTGAGGTGTTTCTGGTATGTCCTAATGGGTTTCTTCAGAAAACAGAACAAACCTTCAGGGTACTGTGCCTCTTTCGGTCACTGTAAGTCATAGATATTACACTGATACAGTTTTTCTACTGAAACTGTGACACATCCTTTGATAGTGATGCTCAAAGTCGGTTACAGAAAAAAAGGCACATTGAACAAAAGTGAAATTTTGGCTCCAAGTTTCAACACTTGGAGTTTGTGTAACACTGATTTGGTTGCAGCTTTTTGACAGAACTTAAATCTGCTTCTCTGTTCTGAAAATATCACGATCACTTATACTGAAGAAGTTTCAAGGGATCAAAAATGCTGGAAAAAATAAGGTGATTTAAAAAGTGCCAGCTTTCATCCCACTCAAATGTACAATGAGGGCTCGTATGAGAAAGTGTGTATAGTACTGGAATAAATTTCTGCACCGGGTCAGGTGGGAAAATATTTCAGATATGACTGATTTTATCTGGAATGACCACTATGTAAGTTCAACCTTTCATTATCTTATATTTTATAAACAATTATCTTTTTACAAAAAGAAAAAAATCAACACATTGATCATTCTTTTAGCTGCAATCTGTCTTTCAAGTTCAATAACCTGCTTTACAATTTCTATATGTAGCACAGTTATATATCCCATGCTGACTTCAGGTACATTAATGCAATATTTACCTTCAAGGTCGTACAAGACTTAACTGCCTTGGCGAGGGACTCACAGTCTCGGTAAGTCAACTCAAACATGCTCCATTCAAAGTTCATACCACACGACTTGACTTGATACACCAAATGAAACTCTTCCAGGTTTGTCAGCTTGTCAAGCAGGATGCTAAAGTCAAAGTGGTCCATACCAGTTTCCTCATCCTCATTTTCAAGTGTCAACTTTGAGCCTTGTTCCTTTTTCTCCGTCTGCGGCAACTTGACAGGCGGCAGAAGCTGGGAGATGTCTAGTTTCTTGACGTAGTCTTTACAAAGTGCGACCATGTCTAGAACAGTCTTTGGCTCTGTTACGCCTGGAATGAAAAGTTCAATCATGTTCGCCAGATGCCTCTCAAAGAACATTCGTTTCCAGCTTTCGCCGTGATTTGAGACATCGCAAACTGTCCACCTTTGCTCGCAGCACCGCTTCCAGTAGACACCATCGGGGACAGAGTTGACTGTGAAATGCAGAGGCAGAGAAAGAGGCAGCCTCTGCTGAATGAAGTCCTTCTCGCTGAGTGTGAGCTCTTCATGTATTGGCTTTTCTGCAACAGGTATACAATTCGCAGTTTAGCTCCAGCTTTATTATAAGTGAGACTGTAAACTTTTGGACAATAATGATACTTAAAAAACCCACCTTCAAAGTTGTTCACTATGATCTGTAGACAGAGCTTTGACAAACAAGGCACAGTAGCCAGGGACCAGTCTAGATTTTCAGCGATGATCCTTCTCGTCATTTTGGAGTTGAGATTAGCCCTGGGTGATGAAGAGAGGCATTATAACAGAGAGCCCTGAGGGCCCTGAAAAATCCTGAAGTGAAATGTATGTGAGAAGTAGAGTGCTTGATTTATTTTTATTTTTGCATATTTGTCACGCTTACATGTTTCGGATCGTCAAACAAATTTTAATCTTAGACAAAGATAACACGAGTAAATAAAAAAACACTTTTTTTCAAACGATGACTAAACCTAATAACTGGTTGTGCCACCCTTAGCAACAGGAACTGCAGTCAAACATTTGTGTTAACTGGCAATGAATCTTTCACAGGAATTTTGGTACACTTTTCTCTGTAGAATTGTTTTAATTAAGGTATGCTGGATGAAAGGCCTGTTTAAGGTCATGCCAATGCAATCAGATTTAAGTCCTAGACCACACCAAACCCTTAAATTTTTTTTCCCCATCCAGAGATGGACTTGCTGGTGTGTTTTGGGTAATTGTCTTGGTGCATAACCTCAGTGCATTTGAGCTTCAGGGCACCAACTGATGGCCACACATTCTCCTTTGGGATATTTTGTTTTAGGGCAGAATTTATGGTCAGTTACAAGTCATCCAGGTCCTGAAGCAGCACAGTAGCCCCAGACCATCACAATATCACCACCATGTCTGACTGTTGGTATGATGTTCTTTTTATGAAATGATGCTAGTTTTATGCCAGATGTGACGGGACTCAAAGCTTTCACAGAGTTCAAATTTTGTTTTTGTCAGCCTACAAAACATTTTCCCAAAAGTCTTGGGGATCATCAAGATGTTGGCAAATGTGAGACAAAGCCTTTGTGTTGGACCTCTCCCACGGATACCCTTTCCCCCCAGTCTCTTTCTTATTGTTGCATCATGAATTTTGACCTTAACTGAGGCAAATGAGCCCTTTTCCTAGTGAATTCCAGTGAAAGTAGGCTTACTTTGACAGGCGTGTCTAAACATACAGTTCTTTGTCCTGGTGAGCACTGAAATTAAAATAATTTAAATGCTGCTACAAAATGAGTGCCCGGATTATGTGAACTATTTGCAGCAATACGTAACTTGTGGGAAAAAAAGCCCCCCCACCCCCCATTACAAAAATTACACATACATACACTAAATTACACAACCGTATCTTTCATAGATTTATATTTTGATGTGCGTTTATTATGCTATTATAAAGCTTAAATTAGTTGAGCTATTGGAGTTGCTACGTCAATGAGGTCTTTTAGCTTTTAAGTAGTTATTGTTATAGCTATCGACTATAACAGTAAGTAGACAAACATTTTCATTGTGCTTTTTAATATTTGCCTTATTACATTTAGTTAAATTCAAAACATACCTGCAGCTCGGGTTTAGGGTTGACCTGTTCCCATGGGAACGGAACGCAGTGAGTTTACTTTGAAGTCTCAGGGCAATTCGAGCGTTTGCACTAACAGAAGGAGAGACCTCGAGGTGGGTCTAAACATGTTATTTCTAGTGTTTCCTGCTGTGTTTACGGAACACAAAAGGATATTCAACAAGTGGTTAAAAAAAAGTGGGATTCATTATCATATTTCTGAGTCAGCATATATATATATATGTGTGTGTGTGTGTGTGTGTGTGTGTGTGTACGTGTCAATATACGTATACATGTGTGAGAATCCAAATTTCCGAGCTTCAGGGAAGGCAACATGGCAACCGGGCAGAACGTTCACGTCAACCATGGCAACATTGTAGAATGTTCACGTCTAAAGTGTAAACGTGGCGGAATATCCACTTTAACAGTGACAACATGGTAGAATGCAAAAAAAAATACTTTTCAAAGTGCTTTAAAGACAGTCGGTAATTTATGTCGGTGTATCAAGAGGAGGCTTTGAAATACTCAGGATAGCTTAAGTTACTAGGAGTGAAAGAAGAGGTCACTGTTCTGTAGTTACAATATAACAGATCATAACAAGAAAAATAAGGGAACTTATATTCATTTGTTTAACTAGATGGTGAATCATAAAACAGATAAATTATAGAAATTATAAATATATAAAAATTATAGAAGAAAGATTGTAATAGAAGTCTTGTATTTTATAAGTACATGAATAAGTGAGATCTGCACACATAAACACAGTAAAAGTTGACTGGGTGTGTGCGTGCGTGCGTGCGCGCGCGCGGGGTGCCTAAAAATGTGTCCGCCTATACCTCAGAAAGTATATAGCTGTGCCCCTGACTACTACTACTACTACTACTACTACTAATAATAATAATAATAATAATAAATAATAATAATAATCTTGCTTAATTTGGGGGAAAAGCTATCTGGGAAATATCCCATATTTAAATAATGTCCAGTATTTATTCAATCTTTTCACACAAAGACGAGTGTTTTGTTTTTAGGTTCGCATTGGAGGAGGCAGTGATCATGCTGTGAAACACATTCAGATGCCACCAAACCGCCAGATGGACATTGGATATCGACCATGGACCTTTTGGAAAAGAGCACACTGGAGTGGATCCATCTGTCACACAACACAAAACAGGTGCACGGCTACTGTGTAGGAGGTGAGAAATCTGTAAACACCACCTTAAGAGAATCATGGTTATTATTAAGTAAAAGATAATTCAAAGCCAAGTTATTTTGCACGTAGTGTAGATGACTGAGATAGAGACTGCAATTTCAGAGTGAGCTGTAATTGTACTGAGAGAATGAGATGTTTGAACATGACACCACTGTTATCACATAAGCCACAAATTACACTGTAGAGTACTCCTCTATAGTTGAAAAACACTGCAACAGGGAGAGCGGACCTGCATTCTTGCTGCTTTGATGCAGAGCAAAGATCTAGTTAGATCATAGAATCCAGCTAAATCCAAAGATATTAAGATATTTGTTGGAAATGACAAAGAAAAAAACTACATTCACACATCTGTGGGAATCTTTGCTTTAAAAAATGGCTGAATCAATTAATCAGTAGTTGCGGGTTAATTTCCTGCCTTGATTTACGCACTTGTGGACTTCATCTGCTTTCATCGGTTGCGCAATGTTCACGCATGGATGAAAGCAGGTACCTGATGCTACGATCCTGACTCTGCTTCTCATATGCCCGGGGAGAGTGTGACTGAGTAACAGAGAGATAGTTGTTACTGGCATCATGAGGTTGCTTCCAGGAGTCGGACGGCGGCTCGGATGGAGGAACGAGAGTCTCCAACTGTAGCCCCGAGGCAGTCCATCACTGTCGTCCTCGTGTAACGCGGCCTGACAGACGCACGCGTCCCTTGTACTCCGGCTTTAATGGATTGGCATGACATCAGGCATCCACAGCACAGAAGGCAAACTCACTCTGTGGGCTGCTGTTCCAGTGCTCTCTGGGTAAAGTCACTGTGGGGTGAATCACAGTGTTGGGGGGAGGGGGGGGGGGGGTCCTGGACAACATAAGAGGTGCACATGCTTACTGATCAGAGTAGCATCTCTGATTATTGTGTTATTAACTCAATGCACCCATGACAATTTATGTTTAAAAATTGTTTACTTTATATAAATTCCAAGCAATGCATGAATGTAGCTCAGTAGAGTCTTTTCACCATCTTGATCGATAAGGAACCACACCATGTGTGTTTGTGTGTGCATGACAGGCCTGAACACCATACATGGGTTAAAGGGAGAGGTGATGGAGCTATAACTGGCTGCTTCAGGGAGAGGATGATTGAGGGGCTGCAGCAAAGGCCCACTTTGCTAAATAAGGATTACTTTGAATTGTGAATCATGCAAAGCTGCTCAAGCTGTCCAAGAATACAAATATTTAAATACTCCCCTTAAATTGCACCCATGCCTGTGTACTTTTATTTCTGTTTTCCTGGTAATGCATTTCCCATCCTAGTATGAAGTCATGCAAGTATTGTAGTTTAAAGACAGAAAAATACAATAAGAACATGTAAATATTAACACACTGCCGTGGCACCAACAATTCAGCCGATTTCTCCTAACAAATGATGGTGCAGTGCAGCAGGATAGTCACTTATACATCTTACTGAATAATTGCTGTTTCTTAAGAATAAAAATTTATTTGGTTCTGGGACATTGGATACATGCAGCGATTATTTATAGTGTAATTAAGATCCCAACCAAAGCCAGGCCATGGAGTTAACACAGGATCAAAGCTGCCCGTCTGCAGTCTGAAGACTGTGTGCATTAGCGTTGCGGCAGCCGGGGCCATCTCACTTCCATTTTCTTTCAGATCCCAAGGAGCTGTTGCATTAGTTGCCAGGCAACAGAGTGTGTGTCTAATTACTAAAAAGATAGGATTTACTAAAATGAAGAGCTTTTTTCTGAGATGGAAATCTATTTTTAAATGTGACACCCACGCCGGCAGATTTAGAAGTGTAACGTTGTGAAGCAACTCATCTTTTTTTTTTTTTTTTTTTTAAATGAGCTCTT
>VUQJ01013351.1:4073-18032 GCA_015108635.1 Andinoacara biseriatus
CAGGTAGTATGGGCGCCTTTAAAGATCAAGTGCACCTGTAATGTGTTTCCTGGACTACCTGGAAAAAGGCAATAACTCTAAATTTAACCAAATCACATTTCCGCTCAGCCGTCATGAAATGTCTCTGAACATATATGTATATAAACAGAGGGAGATTTTACCCCTAATCTGGGGCGACTTTAATCCTCCGAGGCCCACGTCTACAAACTGACACATACATCAATAAAGGCTCGGTGGCTTCTTTGTCATTTTCCTGCATTTCTCAGTATTATTTCCCCTCTAAATACCTCCAGTTATTGAGAATGGGCCCGGAATCATAGAGGTCCCAGAGTTGGCATAAATCTGTGTACCATGGCCCGGCCTATATGAGCAGACAGATGCGTGCTGTCACAGGAAATACAAGCGCTCATTTGAATCTATTAACTGGGCAGCACGGCCCCGGGCTCGGCCAGGACAGACGAGGGGAGTTCAGATTTGTTTTAAAAAGCCGCTGCCAGAGCCGAGTGTTGGTAAATGACAGCAAACTTTGGTCCAGAAGTCGCCATGCCAGAGTTTTATTTTATGTTTCACTCTCCAAAAAAAAAAAAGAATCTCCTGAAAGAGAAGACGAGGGGGTAGGGTGCATCATCAAACGGAGCAGATAGGAGCGTCTGGAGCACCTGGGTCCATCCTAATTGACTCAGAGCGTGGCGTCCCCACTTTTTAAACAAAGTGACTCTCACTTGAGCTTCATTATATGCGCACCCCATTTCCATAGGCCTCTGGGAACGGGACCCGGGCCGCTCACGTAAAATAAATGACCGCTCCATGATAAATGGTTCTATTAGCAATCCAGATTGTTAAACTGTGATATAACAGATCGGAGAGGGAGCGCGGGGGCCCATTCATTTTCCTCCCTTCTGCACCCGTACACGGCTGTAAATAGCTTGTTTTTATGTGTAAATAACATATTAAAACTCAGCATTAGCCATGTCCTTTGATAGAGAGGAAATTGTTCTAAATAAATAACGTGAGACGGGAATATAAAACAGGGCGGGCTGTTATGGAGCTGAGGCTCAGAGGTGGGCATGACTTAGGTGACAGGAATGCTGCAGACAACAGTAAAGTATACGCTGCCAATAAAAAAGGGAGAACAGCAGCCGTATATCCTCCCCTTTTCCCAGATTTGTTTGGGAATACGCTCTCAGGTTCAAGGACCTCGGCTCATCTGCCTCCCTCTCATGCTGCATATTGACTTATCAGGAGCTGGCAACAGGAATAATAATGCATATTACCACGATAAGTAATTGCTCTGTCCCGACGCAGTGGCAGACCGTTGTGGTTTTTAGCACCAACGCAGGATATCTGATTGGTGGAGACGGGCAGCGGGCTGGAGAATCGAAGCTTCTTGTTTATTTAAGATTAAAACACGAGGCTGATAGGGAGGAAGAGTTATGGAGAAATGTTTTATTTTAGGTAGGAAGAAGATTAAAAATGGCCACATATAAATATACAACAGTGTGGGCTTATTAAAGTTCAGCTGAGGCTGTTGAGGGTCAGAGGAGTTCATGCAAAGCGGGCTTATTCTGGCTGAAAAATGGAGCTTCTCTTCCATTTTTCTGCCACAGTCTTTCCCAGAAAAAAAGTACACGTGCAGCAAACTGCAGCAGAGATCCGCTGGAGTGCTAATGAGCATTAATGATGAGTGTAGTTATTTTTACTTTATATGTTTATGTTTGACTCTTGGATCCTGAGCAGTCTCCACTGGCTGGTTTCTGTATCTTTCTCATAAGCTTAGCGTTTTCCCTATTTAACACTCAAATATGAAGGCTCTCTGAACAAAATAATAATAATAAAAATAGACTTTAGAACAAGAATGACAAACATACCAAAAAGTTCTAATCCAGCCCATTGGATGGCATTGAAAAATGCAAAAATAAGTTACATAACATTACAAAAATCCAGACATGCATGATCAGTCGATACAAAACCAAAGCCAGTGGATGTGCAGTCACTTTGTCATACAGCACAATGTCAAGCATGGTGAGCATAGAGGCCCCATTAGGCCCCAGTCACACAGGCCTAGAGACCGGTTTGCAACCATCTGGCAACCAGCGGTTACAAGAGGAGAATGAGCATTCCTTGATCGGTGGCAAGTGGTTTGCTGGCAGTTGCAAAATTAAATTGGTTGCAAAGATGAATGTGGTGCTACATCAGGAACCTCTTTATAGTTGATTTTGCTGCTAGAAGATTGCTATGGTTCCTAGTAGTTTGCATGAATAAAAATGGCAAGCAACAGAGACCATAAGTTCAAAGTTGCACCTTTTGAAATATGTTAGTTGCAGCGGTAAGTCACAATCTTTATTCTGAAGGCAAATGTTTTCTGTTTGCGTCTCACTTTTTCAAGTTTTACTACCTCATACTGAGTATTTGTAGACCAGTCAGCGTCTTCCATACAAATCGAAGGTGATCGCACTCATCTGTAAGTAATCAAAGCAATCCCACGGAGGTTTTTGTTGCAGCAACTTGTGTGCCAGCTGGCAACCACATGTACTTCTTTGAATTAATCGATTGTTTATGTGGTTTTGTTTATAAGATAAAATTTGGGTAATGAACCGCTAACTATGCTAACTTGCATTAGCTGGTAACTAGCTTTCATCCTAATACTCTCGCTTATTGCTCCCCAAAAAACAACATGATAACGACCAAAATGTTAACGTTAATGTTTCAAAATGTGGCAGCGTCACAACAGCTACAGCCATGTTTTAATTTCATTTTATAGGTCTGAGATACAGCATGAACCTCAGTTCCATTGGTGAAAGTCCAGAATCTGATCTATATTTTCTCATTCGCCAAGATGCCTACCCTACATTTTTTTAAAAAAAAAATAGGCTAGAGGGATACCCAGTGTGCAAACATATGATGCTGTGCGTCTGAACATTGGTCTTAAGAAGAAAGCCTGTGATTTTATTCAAATATTAAAGAAGTCCACATCCAGAAATGGAGCACCATTCACTCCAACTCAACATGTATTCTCATATGAACAATTAATGCTGGATTTCTTCATCATTGTGGCAGGCCACCAAGTTCTTCATTAATAAAGAGAAGAAATGTCACCAAATCACCAGCTGTATTTACATTTCAAACGTGGCCCATCGCTCTGCATCCACGTCAGAGCTACTGCACCAGGCCTTTCTACCCCCCCCCCCCTTATACTCTGGAGGTACGAACCAGGTCTTTTAACCTCATTATGGGGAGCTTTCATCACACGTTCGCTGACATCTCTAAAACATGCATCTCTTTCTGCCTCTCGTGTCATCGTCACCTCCACTTCACAGGATGTTCATCATGAAAATACCTCAGCAGGTGGTTCGTGTAGAGTAAATGTGGCACTTCATCTTCGTGTTTTATTATTTTCTGCAGTGAATACAGTGTTACAGGGTTGCATCAAACATGACGGAAGTTTCAGAAAAACAGGTCAATGTATCTAAAAGTAATCTCGCTTTCTGAATTCTGTAGTCAGCCAATCAGAAGAAAGCAGACTTTGTTTTTGAGGAGGGGCTTAAAGAGACAGGAGCTAAAATGATTTCTACCAGAAGATTAATTTGAGCACTAGTGTGAGATGAATTGGGATCATTTAGACTTTTAAACCAGGAAAATGAGCATCGCAGGTCCCTTTAAACAAGGAAGGGGAACACTTCAGGATACATTTGTGTCGCAGGCACAGACTTCCACATGATGATGCTACCATGATGCTCATATTCTTTATGTAGGCTGCTGTATTTGTTCCCGCAAGTGGACATATACAGTCATGAATTTTGTGGTTCTTATATACAGTTTCATATCTCTACTCTTTGTGCTCATCCCAAACCCGGATAAATGGGAACGATTGCATCAGGAAGGGCATCCGGCAAAAAATAAATGTATACATGGGATTGATCCGGGCCCGGCTTAACAACAACCGCCTCCGGTGCTGTTGGCCAGCAGGGTGCTGGTGGAAACTGTGCTGCTGTTGGCTGAAGAAAGAGGAAGAGGAGCTGAGGAAGGAACATCAGGAGGCAGCAAGAGAGACGGAAAGGCAGGAGTGTGGAGGTGAGAGTAGGAAGTCCCAAAGGCAGCAGCCGAATGAAGAAGAAAATTCACAGTTTCATATCTAAACCTGCAGTTATAGTAACTCATTCAATCTGATTTTATACAGCCGACCAACACACGTACGCCCACAGAAACTAAAGCTTTTCTCTCTGCAACCCTGTTACTCTATTTAAAACCCTTTCCTGATAATCGTTAGTGTAACTGGTAAATGAGCTGCTCCAGGTAAGGTGTATGCAGGTAAAACACTTGACAGAAATATTAATGATTAACTGCTGGAAAGTTGTAGGAAACCAACTCCTCTACCTCTCTATTCAAATGGCACATGCTGTTATAATATTCAATAAAAGTTGACAAAATACAAGTTGTACTAGCCAGAATATCCTTTGTGATTTGGTGAGGTACTTTTTTACCAATTAATGAGTGTTTCTTTATAATGGCAGGCCACCAAGTCCTTCATGAATGAGTAAAAATGTCACTAAATCACACGTTTAATTTGCATTTCAAAGCCGGCCCATCGGCTTGCATCTTTGTCGATCTCTGAAGCTCCGTGTCGTCCTCGGCTCCCCTTTTTTTTTCCCGCCTTTATACTCTGGAGGTAAGAACAAGGTCTTTGAGCCTCATTATGCGGCGCTTTCATCACACGTTCACTGACATCTTTAAAACATGGGTTCTCTCTTTCTGCCTGTCCCTCCCCTGCGAAACGGCATCGGTGCTACTCTTCATTTAGTTCAACAACACAAACATTCACCTGTCCCGACAGCCCCCCACTGCCACCTCTCTTGTCACGTTATCCATTCATCAGCATTTACAAATGGTGCCACACTCCTCGAATGTACATGCCAGGCCTCGGTGCCCATTAATGATGCTTGTCCAAGCTCGGGGTCTACTTAGGATTCCTATCAGACACCTACTGTAAGTCACCTCTGACTGCTGCTGGTACCTGAGGAGAGCCATGAGCATTGGCTCCAGAGATGGCACCTTGTCTTTGAAATGTATATTTCATCAGCTCCCCTCTTTGCCCCCTGGCTGAGCACTGGGGAGACCTTGACTCACAGCGCGCTGAGGTTCGACGCCAGGCGCCAAACTTACATCCAGTTGCTGGTGTGGAGAGAAAGTTTTAAGGAGTGCCTTACCTCTGGTCTCTGAGGGTGAGGGTTTCTTTGGGAGGTCAGAAAATCCACTGCCGTCCATTTTGTCTTTTTTATCAGTGGCTCTTTGCGGTGAAGTCTCCATCGTCGAGAGCTTTGAAAGCAGGAGGACACAAAAGGGGCTGTTAGAGCGTCAAGTATACTCAGACACTCCATGAACACTTAATAGTACTTAGAAGTTGGTGAAAAAAATACCCAGAAAGAGACTTTTTTAGGCCAAGACATCAAAATGGTGCAGCAGCCGCATTAAAGTAGGTTTAATAGACAGATCAGAAAGTGTGAAAACCTCTTTACATCCACCAACTCTGTTAATATCTTTTTATAAAATCAACACCAGCGTGGACCCAAACTGAAATTAAAAATCTGAATCTATGAAGGTAAAAGGTATTATTTGAAACTTATTCCAGATTCTGAACATTCTGAACTTTACATGTAACCTTTATCTTTTTGCCATCTTGTCCTATAACAGAAAAACTGTAAGGATCAAATGTGAGAGAGTTGTTGTGAAAGGGAACATCTCATTTCTGAATTGGTGCTTGTTCAGCATGTGGCTATAATACAAGCTTACCTAGTGGTTTGCCAGCATCCTGGATGCACACCAAAGGTCCTGCAATGTTTGTAGTATATGGGAAAAAAATGTAACGGGGTTGAGCGGCATGCACCGTTCAGCCAACACGTTTCATCTTAGGCACTGCAATCGATGACCCTGCGAGGCTGCACCCCAAAATGTGAGAGTCACCTGTTCTTTGACTCCACCTGTAGTTTGAATTCAACCTCTACAGGAAGTGATGGCGATCCACAAATAAAAGCCCACCTAACCCCAACAAGTGCATGAATTTGAGGAAATAGCATTAAATATTTCCATAAAGCTAAAAGGATAAAATCTGTCCAGTTTGCTTCTTTAGTGTAAAAGTAAATGTAAACCATCCCCCGTCTCTGCTTGGTGTTTGATTGGAACAAAGCCGACCAGCACACAATTATCACCCATGAATCTGTGAAATAATCTCAGAGGAGCACCAAGCAAACAGAGGAACGGCAGATCACCACGTGAGGATTTTTGTCTTCCTGCAAATTCCCGCTATTCACAACTCAGTCTGCTCTATGGTGGGGGTGGGGGTTGGGGGGGCTACGCGGGTCAGCATGGAGGGTTTTTGGGGTTAAAGGGGTCGGAGGATAAGGAGGTAGGGGTCTCAGGTCACATGTCATCAAAGTTTATTTGACTATTGACCTTTCCACCAGTGCTATTCAGAGCTGCTCCTTGGCTTGAAAAGTTGGCACAATGCAAGTTTATCTTTAAAGCTGAAGTGGCGATGAAGAGGACTCTCCATTCAGCTTCTATAGTGTGACTGGGATTTTCCTTTAGGAGGAAAAACTAAACATCTGGGAACCTGATTTCCTCCCTCTGTTTCTATACTTAGGCAGGCGAATCAGACTGGTCTGGATCCAAAACCAGCGGAGGAAAGTCTGGTGTTAAACAATCGGCACCACTGGCAACAATCCTGAGCATTTAAACATGAAAACACTGACATCGAGCTATTTAAGTGACACTGAAGATAGTTTATAAATCACATACTTGATAATAACAGCTTGTCACATGCCAACTACTCAACAAGAACTTAAACAGTTATTAACACAAACCTGGTTTTATCTTCTCAAATTTGAGGATTTACTGCATTTGTAAATTTTAATATCTTTGTAAAATTTTATATCTTTTGGTCTTTTACTATTAGACAAAGCAAAATATTTTAAATATATATTAGTTATAGTTATGTTATTGCTTTAGAAAATAATTTTTTCTCACTCAGCTAAGGTTAGCTTACCAGCTAATATTAACCAGCAGTAGCTTAACTCTTAACTGATATTATTTGGTGAATTTGGGAAAATGAACTAAAAGAAAATGTAAAAGAAAATGTAGAGGAAATCTCTTTAATTTTAGTATTTGTTATTCTGCTGATGAAGCTCTCATTGGACATGTTTATTGAGACTTTGGTTGTCTCCAAGACTTCATTCATGGTGACATCGTTTGGTTTTCTGGATCAAATATGACCTCACTGTTGATGTTTTTCTTCTAGCTAATTTTGACTGACACTAGTTTCTCTGCTAACGTGAGCCACCTCTCTGGCCAAATGTCTTTACTGTTTGTTAATTCATGCAAACGTAGAAACATAGCTGGCCAATTTTAAATGACTTTATTAGAAATGCTACACATCTACACATAAACATCTTCGCAATGATGCAGCTAATTATGAGCTTATTTTCCAATCTCGTACCATTTCTGATTGAACTCTTTTTCCATTGAAATATTTCAACTAAAGTACATTTTCACTCCTGCTGTTTTGTTTTGTTTTCTTGTTTTCTTGTTTTTTTACATATAAAACTAACTCATATGTAGAGTTGATGCTAATAGAGTTTTTAAAAAGCACGCCTTTAGTCTTGGACCATGTATAATGTCTTCAGTATCTTTTTAATGATTTACTGGCATTTTTAACTGATTTACTGGCAGTTTCAAGAGTCAGACCTCTGACCTTTTGCCTCCAACAACAATCTGGCTGCTGTAGGTCGCACACTTTGATGAACCTTCAGTTCACCGAGTCTGTGAGTGACCAAAAGTCGATTTACTGCCTTTGGTAACAAAGCAGGGACTCTGACTGACAGGTGTGCCTGCTGTCTTCAGGATGAATCAGTGTAACAGGTGTGAGAGGACAGCAGTGAAGCCTCATGGGAAACCCCTTAACACACACACACACACATACACACACACACACACACCTCTTTTAGTCAAGGTGATAAATGAGGCACGTAATGGCAGCCTTTCACGTCTACAGCCCTCTGATGTGTCCTCGCAAATCATTATTAGTCAAGCTTAACATTTGCTGTTCACACATTGAGCTGTGTGAAGCTCTAAAAAGATGTTAGTCTCCAAAAAAGGAGATTCGTTTTTTTTGGGATATTGTTGTAAAGAGACTAAAGCAGAAATATCAACCGACAAAGACTTAAAATTTTATAAGGTAAACTTCTAACATAATCGAGAACTTCTAACATAATCGAGCTGTTTCATGGGTTGGCACAGATCTGATTTTTTTTTTAACATGTAAACACACAGACACACCATGTACAATGAGGGTTAAACTGTTCTCAATAAAAATTTATGTTGATGGTCTCTGATGGGCAGAGACAAACATCATCATACGACAGGAAGAAGATGTCAAAAACAGGTCCAAGTACATCTGACATGAGCCCGTCTACAACATCGGGTTAGTCATTAATATGTTTGCCCAGATGACAGCTAAAGAGTTAAATGTCACAGGAAATGCTTGGACTGGAAACATGGCCAACATATCATCACTCAGCAGGCAGTATGCAAAATGTACTCAGCAACCTCATGTCGCCCATCGGTTTTGTACACAACCTGCTAATAAGTGCGGTGTAACAAACTAATAATAAAAAAAACTTGAATTTTACTCACAAAACTTAAACCAAAATTCAATTTTTTTTCAAAACACTTCCAAAGATAAAGATTAATTCTGTCCAGTTTTTACAGCGGGTCTGCTTCTTGCTAGCCTAGTGATGACAGAAGCTTCTAAAGTGACCAGATATGGATGAGAGCAAAAAAAGTCAGCAGCTAATACTTACTAGCTTGGTTAGCATACTTGCTAATTTGTATTGCTAATTAATAAGCGTTTAATAAAATACCAGAATTCCAGTCACTAATCTTTAAACAAAACCTGTTCTATGTAGCACCATATAAATTAATAGATTAATTGTAGATTAATTCTGTTCAATTTTTTATAGCAGGTCTAGCTCTTGCTAACTTATTAGCAACAGAAAAGTGGCCATATTTGGACCAGAGGGAGGCGCACTGAGTCATCAGAAAATGATAGTGCTAAATAAATTACTACAGTTTCATTTACCAAAGCTAAGATTAAACATTTTTTCTACATATCTCTGAAATTATAAGTTTATTAGTGGCATAAGTAAAGCTAGGTAACAACATCACCTGGTATGATTTGATTTGTCTTGTGTAGTCATGCTGTAGCTTGTAGTTTAATGTTTATTCCTCAGATGGCCTTTGAGTAAACTATGATGAAAACTAAATAAGGACACAGGATAGCAGCTAGGAAAACATCAGTGAATTTACTTGTGGGAGTATCAAACAACCAGGTTAGCAAGTCAACACTTCAGTCAGTGGGGTAATTAAGCGTGGCCTCCCACTGCTGTCTGTTGGCTCCATTCAAAAACCTCACAATGATTCATTTGAGTGGAAAAGCCCACAAAGAGAGGCCTAAAATGAGGTTATTTAATGGAACAGCTTCAGAGCGTCCCTCCCCCGTTTTCTGCCGAGTCATTGTGAGGAAATCAGAGGCTGTTTATTCTGCCAAGTCATCCTTTTCCCGTCTTTTTAAATCACAAACACAGGAGTTTGTTTAAACAGTACATCTGACTTTAATTTTCATGGTTTTCCTGCCCACAAATGTTCCGTTTTTATTGTTTATCTCGCTCTGAGCCGTACACATCCTACATAATCTGTTTGTTTCTGGGCTCACTTTGGCCCTAAAATTTCAAAGCAAGTCACCTGAGAGAAACACCTTTGCTACTGTGTAAATTAACTAAAAGCTGCTGACATTTAGCATACATCTTCCTCCTGTTGAGGGCCACGACTTCCAGAAATCAAAGGGCCGGCGATGGGAGGGTATTCCCTGCTTCCAGGAAACAAATGCTTCTCCTTCCTAGGTGTACTCGAGTACAGTTTGGCTCATCAGCCGGCGTCCCCCTGAATTATTAGAGCAGCTCTTGTCAGGCAAACAAATGACTCTGTCTCGACTCAAAAGGTCACGGCATAGTGGAGTAAAATCACAGAGCACGCAGTCAATTCCTCGGAGCGGTACCCCCTTTTCCAAGGGCCACTTGCAGGAATTTATGGCTGGGGCCTACACCTATTCTCCCTTGAATAATAGCTATCCCGTAAAAGAAGCCGGGGTCGGTGGTGAGTTCAAAATAGAATAAATAGAAGGGGGGTTGTTTACTGTGTGAAAGCACAAACAGAGGCTAACGGTGACATTTGGATTTACACCGAGGAAACGTCCCCGTGACGCCTGTTTGTCCCTCAGCTGATGGTAAACAGACTCGGACCATCAGCCAGGCTGGATGTTCCTCCATGAGATTCCCCTCAGAGGAGGATGTTCAATATCCTGTGGCTGATCTCCTCCTGCCCTCGCCAACAGCAAACAGATGTGGCGGCCGAGTTCAGACGGGAAAGAAGCTCAGCGGGATGAATGGATGCTTCCCACCTGAATGCCACGGCGTGCCCTGACCTCACTTTTATGTTGTTTTTGAGGTAGCGCCGAGCTTCCTGCGAGGCTCGAATTGTAGAAAGGAATTCAGAGATAAACCCAACATTTTACCTGAAAGTATTTTGAATGGTTAAGGAGTAGATAAAGCATAACTGCAACTATAAGTTTGGAGCTATCGCACACGGTGATATTAGCACTGAAAGCTTTAGCAAAACATTTCTGAAGTTTCTGTTTGGAGAGTGAAATTGTTTTTGGTTTCAGTTTTTTAACAGATCTTAAATATGTTTTTCCGTTATTAATATTTAACGTTTCAACCTCGGTAGTAATGAAGTTCACGAAGCTGAATTAAAATCAGCTGTCTGTGAACTTTTTCCAGATTTTGTCGAAAGGATATTTTCTCTTAGAAAAAAATTGAAAAAGCAATAAAACACAATAAATAGTTTTTACTAAAAGCTGCAAATAAAAATGTCAAAATCCTTCAGGAAATATTGAAGAACAAATTTCAGAGTCATTTAAAATTACTAATTGTTTTATTTCTATAGAAAATGTATTCTTGTGACAAGTTATTTATTATAAACATAAATAATCTATCTTTTATTATCTAAATTATAATTGTGTGTTTTATTGTAATAAAATCTAAATATTGATACATTTTTTTCTAAATTTCAATTTTATTTACTTATAATTCAAAATTATTATACATATTTAACCTTCTAAATTTGTTTATTCTTTGCTCATGTAAATTTAAATTGGATTGTTATCATATAATAAAATGATTTTTAAAAATAAATATCTTACCTGTCTTCTAAACTTCCTCCGTGATGCAGAATTTACTCCATTCATTTCCTCTTGGACACTTTTGTATCCAAGATAAAATGAATTGGAGACAGACTTAATGTGTTATTTGCTTTAACGATTGGATGATTAATTATTCTGCAGGGAATAAATTAAGACTTTTAGCTGGTTTCAGCTTGTGATGTTTCAGAATTTGAAGCTTCTTTTTTCACTGTGATTGAATGTATTTGGGTTCAGTTTAGATAAAGAAAAGTCATCTTTAGTTCTGCTTGAAGTGGCTGTTTCAGTCCAAAGCAGGGACGGTTTTATTTCTAATAAAACTATGAATTCCCCACCTTTGTCATAAACCTATCTAAAGCTAAAGCAGTGTAGCTCTGGCAGCTGCTTTCTTCCAGTGGATCTATTCTGCTCGTGTCCAGCTCCATGTCTTCAGTTATGGACTCTGCCAGATCCGCTCTGTGTGATTCACACCTTAAAATAATGTTTCTTTATCTTCCTCTGTGTCGAAGTCCATCGTCTGTCTAAAATGCGCTGAAAACGAGCAGATCAGGCCCACTGTAATCTATTTCCCTTTATTCCTGAAGTTCAGGGGGAGGTCTGGTAGATTTAAAGGATTAGTTCACAGTTTTTTTTGAGTCCTGCATGTGTTTCAGGTTTGATTCCTGACACTAAATCCAGTCACCTGAGTAAAAAAGTGTCTCCGTTTTACTCCTTCTCTTTATTAGATTACAGTCTGAAGGACCACCTGAGCGCGCTGATGGCGTCGAGTCCACGCTGACCGACCCCATTGATCCCTGACCCCAGCCAAATGGTCCGTCCACAGCCTGGCCTCTTGCTGTTTTACAGCCTCGCTTTGGACCATTGACCCCCCCAGCCCCCACCCACCCCCACCCCCGCTGCCTGCCTGGATACACAGCAAATACACTAAACTTTGGTAATCCTGGAACAGTTCCAGTCTTTTCAATAGTGACACACATGAGAGCTGCACAGTACATTTAATATCTAATATAACGACTGCGAAACTACGTTAGCTCTAACAAAAGTCAGGACTGCATCTTAATCCAAATATCCTTCAACTTTACCTAAAAGCTTTTAAGATTTTAGCATGATGGATATTTACAATAGATTTCCATCAAACTAAAGCCTCACATTCTGCTTAATGAATCAGAACCTTCTATATTGACCAGAATATCACTCGAGAATCCAACTTAGCTTAAATTGAGCTGTTATTTATTTTATTTAGTTTTTACTCATTGAGCTCCTTTATTTGACTTTATCTTTGTATTTATTTACTTGAGTTTCCTTCCTTTCAGTAGTTTTTGCCTCACGGAGCTATTTTGGCTTCGGCCCCACAGTTACAGTATATCTGCAAGCTGCTTTGCAACCCATCGTTACCCCAGCTCTGTCTTTAAGGCAGTTTCTGTCTTTATTTCCCATCAAATATAAAGACTGCTGATGGAAATCTCAACTGTCCTTTGACTGTAGAGGTCGTTACTGAGCTTTTTTAAACTGAGTTCCTTCCTTTATGGGTGTTTAATAACTGTGGAACGCTATGACATTAGAGTAGGTGAAATAAGACACTGACTCCATGACATGAACATCAATCTTATAATTTGCAGTTTGCACTCTTAAATATTCATGTTTTTGTTGAGGTGCTTCTCACTTCATGAAGCTCATAAAGATTTTAAAATGCCATTTTCAGCATAAACCTAAGAAATTAGACGGTAAGTGTGATCAGTGAGGGCTGGGATGGATGGAAAAATCATCTAAAATGTGACTAATAATCTGAAATATGAGACTAGACGTGGAACTGAAGAACTGCACGTAGAGGAGGAGAAAAAGCAAATAAACCTGAGACTGTGGCTAAAAGACCAAAGTTTAATTAAAAAAAATAATGAAAAAGTGAGTGTGAACAGATCCAGGTAAAAAGTTTTTAGATGTCAAACCAAAGAAATTCATAATTCCAAAAAAGGGGGAAAAGTCTGTGCAGTTTAATTGTTTCAGTGTTATGAAAGCAACATTTGAGCGACATGAACTTTTCAGGCTTCTGTCCATAAATATCAAAGCAGGAAAAATGCATTCATGTACGTAATTATGGGGGGGCAGCAGGGTGGTACAGTCCCACTCTGGTTTCCTCACATGCAGCTGTGGTGGGGTTAGGAGTGAGTGTGGCTGGTCCGTCTGTCTGCAGACTCAGTCTTCTTCACAGGGACGATTAAAGCTTATAATATAACAGGTCACTGCTCTTTATATAAGACCTGAAACCGCAGCATCTGTATCGGATCAGAATGGGAAGAAGCTGGATTGATGCATTTTTTACCAGCTTCTGCTGAACCACCGGCTGCTAACAGCGGACAGAATGATCAGCTGTTGAGTTTATTTACCAGTTAAAGGTTTGATTTTACTCTGCAGAGGACGTGGTGCTCGGTTTTACTTGTTTGGGTCCTAAGTACATGCTGGGGGTTTGTCCTGCATGAAGGAACTTTAAGTGCTGTCCCCATAGAGGTGTGACCCTTCCCTCCTTCAGTGCGTCTGTTGCATAATAGACATTATTGATCAATAGAAACATTAATCAGTGTCTATCATTACAAGCTAATGGGCCCATTGCCTTTAGTGCATGTGGCCCGTTCATCCTTATTAATGGAGTTTTGGTC
>VUQJ01013361.1:19404-34451 GCA_015108635.1 Andinoacara biseriatus
CCTGCAGCAAAAAGGACGTTTTCATGCAGTGTCCTTAATTTTTTGCAGTGAACAGCCTTCACGTTCCCTAACATTTGTGGGAAAGACCATAAGCTATAGTATTCTTTATAACTATTTCAAATGTGGTTGTGTTCCTTGACAGATGTTTGAGAGCGGAGAGAAATGGCAATGTTCATTTTTTTTGGTCAAACTGGTTTGATAATCTAAAGCCATGGAGGAAAATGTAATTATGGTTATGTAAAGTATTATCTATAAACTGTTCACATTGCCCGATACAGACAAATTACTAGATTTTCAAAAACTAGATTACTGTTTTAGCTTTAAAAGAACACACAGATGCCAAAAGCTGCTTCTTTCATCCGTGAAGTCCCTGAGCATTACATGATCCAGATGTTTCACTTCTTGACATTACTTGAAAAAAGTATCTTGTGGGGCTTAAGATTACTTAAAGGATTTTTCAAGTAGACCTTAAAATAGCCACTAGGCTCTCACAGGAACACTAAAACACAAGATTCTCCCTGGAATCATTCCTCCTGTTCAAAGTGGTCGTTAAAACATCCCTTTCTAATCTACTGAAAGTAGATTAGGAGAGTTTGTTCCAACATTTATCTTTTATTTGACTTTTTTTTGTAGTAGAACATAAATTTTCCTCTCTTTCATTGTTCACATGGGTGCACAGGACGGATTTGTGCACTTCAAACCTTGATACCTCTTCTACAATCAGCATTTTACTAAAATAATTTGTATATATTCAAATGTTTGTTTGTTTTTTAGCAATTTTTTGTTGTTGTTTGTTTTACCATCATCTGTCACTTTGTTACATAAACAAAAGACTTCAAAGATAAACTTTGCCTATGGACATATGATGAATGTGCATTAGTAATGCGAGTGCCCGCCGTATAATCAATCCTTGCACACACTCTTGAAAAGATCTTAATGCTCTGTTTATGATACAAACGGAGATAGCTAGTCTCATCACAAATCTTCACAAGCACACAAAGTCCAAGAGAACTCAACAGACATGACATCACACTGTTACAATGTACGCTGCTGCACTCAGTTTGATGAGAAGAATGGTTCTGTGCCAGACTGGCACACAGACAGCTTTAATACTGGAGGAACTTGCAGTACATGTGTTGTGGTAATGTTATATTATTGTTCTTTAGTAAGCTTTGCTTTATGGAAATTCTGTGAAATAAAAAATGGTGTACTAATCTGAGAACAGAAGACAAGCTTATGAGTTTTTCATGCATACTATTACTCTATTTCTTTTCACAAAGGAAATAGAGTATGAATGCCATACATCCAGTACATCATCTGTATGTCTACACAGCAGCGTAGACACACATATACAGTGCTGTGAGAAAGTATTTGCACCCTTCCTGATTTCTTAGCTTTTTTTGCATATTTCTCACACTTATATGTTTCATAAAATCCAACACATTTTAAGATTAGTCAAAGATAATACAAGTAAATACAAAATGCAATTTTTAAATGATTATTTCATTTATTCAGGAAAAATGTTATCCAAACTTGTGTGGAAAAAGTAATTGCCCCCTAAAGCTACAGTAAGAACTGGTTGTGTCACTCTTGGGAGCAAGAACTGCAATCAAGCATTTGCAATAAATGGCAATGAGTCTTTCTCATCACTGTGGAGGAATTTGGCTCACTCAGAATTGCTTTAATTGAGCCACATTGAAGGGTTTCTTTAAGGTCATGCCAAAGCATCTCAATCAGATTTAAGTCCAGACTTTGACTAGGCCACACCAAAGCCTTCATTTCCTGTGTGTGTGTGTGTGTGTGTGTGTGTGTGTGTGTGTGTGTGTGTGCACGTGTGTGTGTGTATGTGTGTGTGTGTGTGTGTTTGTCCTTTTATTCTTTTATCTGAGCCATTCAGAGGTGTGCTTGCTGTCGTGTTTTGGATCATTGTTCTGCTGCATAGCCCAAGTGTGCCTGAGCACATCATGGCACGAACTGATGGCCGAACATTTTCCTTCAAGATTTCTGGTAGAGAGCAGAATTCCATCAATTACAGCAAGTCGTCCAGATCCTGAAGCAGCAAAGCAGCCCCAGACCATCACACTACCACCACCATGTTTGACTGTTGGTCTGATGTTGTTTTTAAGAAATACTGTTATTTTTCTAGCAGATGAAATGGAATGTAACCTTCCAAATAGTTCAACTTTTGTCTCATCAGTCCACAGAATATTTTGTCAAAAGTCTTGTGGATCATCAAAATGTTTTTTGGCAAATGTGAGACGGGTCTTTGTGTTCTTTTTGGTCAGCAGTGGTTTTCTCCTTGGAGCTCTACCACGGATGCCCTTTTTGCCCAGTCTCTTTTTTATTGTTGCATCATGAACTCTGACCTTAACTGAGGCCTGCAGTTCTTTAAATGTTGTTCTGGGTTCTTCTGTGACCTCCTGGATGAGTCATTAATGCACTTTTGGAGTAATTTTGGTGTGTCGGCCACTCCTGGGAAGGTTCACCAATTGCTTCAAATTTATAAGTTTTCTCCATTTGTGGGTAACGGCTCTCACCGTGGCTTAGTGGTGTCTCAAAGCCATAGATATGACTTAGTAGCCTTTTCCAGATTGATAGGTCACTGACTTTGTTTCTCAGCTTTTGCTTTAGATTGTGGGATGATGTGTTGCTTTTTTGAGATTTCTTATCCTACTTCACTTTCTCAGACACGGTCTATTTATATCAATTCTTAATTCAACAGGTCTGGCACTAATCAGGTCTGGGTGTGGTTTGTGAAATTAAACTCAGCTTTCAAAAGAAATATGGTTAATTACAGTTAATTCATGATTTAACAAGGGGGCAGTTACTTTTCCATATAGGGCTGGGTAGGTTTGGACAGCTTTTTTCCTTTAATTCATGAAATTGTTATTTGAAAATGTATTCATATTTACTTGGGTTATTTTTGTTTAATATTAAAAAATAGTTTGATGATCTGAAACATTTAAGAGTTACAAGTTTGCAAAAAAAAAAAAGCCCAAAAACTAAGAAATCAGGAAGGGGGCAAATATTTTTTCACAGTACTGTAACTGCCAAGTGTGTTTATTTCATTTCACCTGACAGTCTATTAGATTTAGGCAACTGACTTTGCATGCTTGTACAAGCGGAACCATTTCAGCTCCTTTTCCCAGTAATCCTAACAAACTTGTAATGATTTTATCCAGAGGCATTGTTAGGACAAAACATCAGTGACCTGAAACTGTCCTCATTTTAACCCTGCTTCCTGGCATGTGGTATTTGTGCTATTTGAGTCTGACAAAACAGCCAAGAATAGGTAATAAGTTTTAAACTGAGGTGGAAAAGGCCTGTAATGGGAATATTTTTTAGTAGATCTTCCTTTTTACAGATAGTCTTGTGATTTATAATTTTTAGCCTCAAAAGTTGTCCTTTGTGTGTTATAAATCAGAGAGTGTTAGTCTGATTTATCAGCAAACATAGCCTTGATGCTGATTTAATTTATCTGTTTTTGACTAGAAGAGTTTTAGCAGAGATTTGTGCAATTTATGACTTCAGCCTACAAAAGCCTTGTGTTCACTTACACTGCTGGCTTAACTCACATAGTTATTATGAATATCCTGAGGCAAACCGGCAATACATCAAGAAACACATTTTAAGCTTTTTTCTTGTGCATTAAGTGTGACCATTTATGGTTTTGCAAAAACACTTTTTTAAAAATCTCTGCGTTAAAAAAACTAAAATTCCAAATAAATACCTCAACAAAAAGAATAAGAAAAAAAATATTGATACATTGTTTCAGATGTTGCATAAGAAGGGAGGCATGGGTGGTGAATCAGGAGTAATTAGATTAGTAATTAGTAATTAGATGGGTACAAATTGTACTGGAGATTAAGCACAAAACTGCAGAGGATATCACAACTCGCTCTTTGAGGAGTGAGGAGGATTTCTGGAGTTATAAGGGCCTCTCATATGTATTTATTTACTAATTTTCCACAGATACAGATGGATTAATGTTAATGTTAATGTTAATGTTTCATTTTTTGGTGAACTATCAGGTATGTCTGTTCATTTAATGTGATAATCCCCAAAAATGTATGCAGTAAATGTGAATCCCAGGGAGTTTATATAACAAAGTATAATTTCTTAAAGTATGTCTATTTATATGTAGTCTATAGATGATACCTACACCAATGGCGAACACGGAAATTTAAAGACACCTTAAATTTCAAAGGTAAAATTGATAAAAGTGAAAGACATGCATGACAAATTATTTAGAGAATGTTGCCAAATTTACGAGTTACTCTAAATGCAACATAAATAGGCGGAGCCAGTGTGGTCCAATAGGAAGCCGTGACTAGAGACACGTTGAACTTTAGCTTTTGTAGACATGTCAGCCTCCAGTGCATAGAGACATCAGATAATAAATAGCATTGTTTCTTTGCGAGACAACTCCACAATGGTAAGATTTCTGAAAATAAATTATCGAAACGAGACGATCATTATGTTCAACTTTATATTAGACTAAGTCCTTTCTCGCCGGTCCTTCAGTTCCCCGTTTAGCAATAACGCTAATATAATAATAGCAAATATTGTTGTCTAATTTACCAACCAGCTGCTGACTTGTTTGTTTTTTGTGATCCCAGGGCGTTGCTGACTCCGAAACCGCGGCTATTCTTCGTGTCAAAGGTCCGCTGGAGTTCAGGTGTCAGCTGGACAGCACAGATGGTGTGTGCAGAAAAGCGTTTTCCACAATATATCTAAATGTAGACACCCCAAAGTTAAACACCTGTAGCTGAATTCACCGAATTTTGAGCTTGAATTCATTCAAGTCAAACATTACCAGGATATTCATGCCCATGATGACTGCATGTAAACTTCTGACTACAGCTGTACTAGGAGATTAGATGCTGAGTTTGTGACATCAAAAAGACTCCTATAATTGAGTGAGACCGTGTTATTTCCATATTTGAATGTCTAAATGCTGTTTCAAGCCTTACCCACAGTACCAGGAATGTAATATCAATATTCATGTTTTGTCTAAACAAAACAACAAAAATTTAAACCCAAAAACATAACATTGAGTGTCCTCATTTAAAAGGAACAGCCAGCAGGAGGAGGGCCACTGATCTAAACCATCATGGTTTAGATCAGTGGTTAATTTTAAGACAAATGAAATGAAATGAAATAAGAAATGCAGTAAACTAAAGTAAAATGGATACATGTCTAGCTGTTTAAAATTCCACAAAACATATGACCTAAAAATCTATTGTCTTAACACTTGAGTAATATTAAAGATTGACACAATTTTTTTTTTCTTACAGTGCTGCTGGTACAAAAGGTCATCTCGAGAACATTTGAGGCCCTTCGCTCTCAGGTGAAATCTGAATCCTGTGTTCTAGCAGTCTGTGACAGTCCTGTCATTATATGGCCAAACAAAGATGCTCATGCCACACCTGAAGAAATAACTCCAAGTACACTATGTGAAGATATACATCAATGGATACGGTAAGTTCAGTCATTATTACAATCAATTATTTCTCTTTTGCATAGCTTCATCTTTTTTTACATGAAGGATAACCAGCGTGAAAGAATGTGATGATATCTTTGTTTGTGGCTCCAGAGCAGCGGGAACTCATTGCACCAGTGAGAATGGTTCAAAGTTAAGTTTGGGAAGTTTGTATAATGTGTTCTCCAGCTCTTATCATGGCTTCACTAAAGAGGGTGTAAAAATAACAGAGCAAAGGTAGTTTTTGCAGATTCATTTTGTTTTATAATCGTACAGTCTGTTTAACTTAAAACTTAATGGCAAACCAAGTTTACTGTATCAGGGTTACAGTGTGGCTTCTAGTAAACTTATAAGGTTACTTTCTGGGAATTAATGTAGTTGTGTATTGCACTGCACTGTACTGTACTTTCTACTCTCTAAATTTGTGTTTGTGTGCCTTGTATTGTCTTGGGCCTTTTGTTGCTGTTACCTTATCTTTTGTTGGGCTGAACTGAAGTTTTTTTATAATTTTTATTTCAGGGCAGATGAACAAGAAAGTTCTGGCAAAAAATCAGCAAAAAGGAAAAGCAAAAGAAGTTTGACAATGGTATGCAATAAAGAATCATAGCAGTAGTTTATATTGTATAAGTAAAGCTGGTATAAAGGATCATTGGTATTATCAGTTTGACAGTGTTTTTTCTTAATCATCTGACAATTCTTCTGCTCATAAAACAGAGAAAGTAGAAAATGGTAATATTTCCTGAGCCCGATGTGATGATCTCCAGTATTAGTCAAGAAGGTTCAGTCCTTCAGCCACAGGCCAGGCATAAACTTTCTTTATCAAGCTGCTATACACCCCAGATGGGATTTAAACCCACAATCACTGGCTCAGGAGGCTAGTGCCTCCACTGGGACAGTCGTAAGGAGCTGTTGTGATAATAGTTAAATTAGAAAATGCTTCAAAATAAAGAAGGACAAATATCTGTTACATTTCCCAGGGTTAAACCTTCGGAGGTCTTCTTTTGTCAGATCCATATTCTAAAGACCAAACATAACCAGTCAGCTATGCAAATATTCACATTTGAGAGACCAGAAACTTTTTTCTTTCTTTCCTTTTTTTAGTTTCATTTTTAATTTAAACTGAGAAAAGATGTTAATCTTGCCTCTGTTGTGGCCCGCAAAGACAGAATTTCAGGGAGTCATACACGTGTATGACAATAAGCTTTGAAAAGTAATTAAATATGAAAATAAATACTAATTTAGGTGCAGCTGATCCACTTTATATTAACTAATAGTTTCAGCTCTAATCCCAATGCTGTCTTTATCTCTAGTTGTCTTTATGGTGTTTGTGTTTGCTTTTTTGAATTTAATTCAACTTTTTGTCATTTAGAGTGTCATAAACCTTCGCTTGATGGTGGAGGTGACAAAGCCAGGCCCCCTCTCAGCCCCGATCCTCACCAAAACAGTTCAGAAATCCCACTTTGTGAGTACGACGCTTCCAGTGGACTGTGTTGTCCGTACTGGCTGCAGTGATACAATCAAAGAGTATGTATTTTATTCAAAACATTTGGGGTTTTTTTTTACTACTAACCAAAGCTCATCTCTTACAATGAATTTCTTTATTTTTCCTGGTCCTGTAGTGCTTGTGAGCAGCTAATGGAGGTGCTAACTCATCAGTTATATGAGATGGAGAAAGTGACTCTTGAAAACATGAAGGGAATGACACTGCTTGTTCCTGAACCAGTCCACTTCCTCCTTCCAGAACCAAAAGGACTGGTGACTGTGGTTTATCCAACAGGAGTGCCTGACAGTGAACTTGCAACACTGCGTAAGGTAAGAACCACACACTGATCTCCTCCTTTAATATTAACCCTGAGTAAAAGGTTGTTAATGTGTCTTTGTTCCTCAAACAACTAACATAGATGCAGAGATATAAGGTGAACTGTCTGTACAATAGTTTATCCAACTGAGCTCAACTTTTACTTCCTTGTAAAGAAATGTGTCACTTTTCCTTGAAACTTTATGCGCATGTTTATTTTTCAGTCATATTTCTTTGACTTTGTTTTGTCTGAATAGGAGCTGCATCAGCAGTTTGAGCTACCAGATGACAGGCCTTACTTCAGAAGAGCCAATGCTTACCATTTTCCCAATGAGCCTTACAAAGACGGTTATCTCCGAAACCCACATCTGGTTCTCATACATCCAACCCTGGATAATGGAAAGGTATATCTAATTACTGAATTCAAATCCTCAACAGTATTCTGCTCTTTTGCAGAAAGCAGATTTAGTTGAACTTTGCAAGGATTTTCTTTTTCTTTTCTCAAGGTGTACTTGGTCCAGGGGATCTACAGCTATCACCACTACATGCAGGACCGTGTAGACGACAATGGCTGGGGCTGTGCTTATCGCTCCCTGCAGACCATCTGCTCCTGGTTCCAGCAACAGGGATACATAGAGCGGTCTGTGCCCACTCACAAGGAGATTCAGCAGGTAGTTGTTCTATAAAATATGGTCCCAGTACAATTGAAGTTATGCCCACATTTTCTGCTTATTAATGTTATTATCAGACATGCGTGTTTCTATTTGGTTCTCTGTTTTCCAGGCTTTAGTGGATGTTGGAGACAAGCAGGCATCATTTGTGGGGTCGCGTCAGTGGATTGGATCCATTGAGGTTCAGGCTGTTCTGAACCATTTGCTTGGGATCACTTCCAAGATCATGTTTGTGAGGTGTTATGCATTTCTTGTAATGATGTTGTATTTGTGGATGACGGTATATCTGACAACTAATCTGCCTTCTCTTTAGTCAAGGATCTGAGCTGGCGTCCAAAGGCAGAGAACTGGCCAACCATTTCCTTACTGAGGGAACTCCAGTCATGATTGGTGGGCTCAGTTTTGAACTGTTACAATTATGTGACCTCACAGAAACTCAATATTTTGTGTGTGTGAAGAATTGTTTAATAATAAGCCTCATGATCGTAATCAATTATCCAAGTATAGAACAGTCCCACCACCACAAATCCCGAAAGAGAATCTGAGCCTACCATCAATCCCATGATTTATTTATTTATTTTTGATTAAAAAAAAATATATCATCTTTATTAAAATTTTCATTGCTTTCTGAATCTCTTTGTTTATGATTGGCAGCCTCAGTGTTTTCCTAATTGGCCCAGAAATATAAATTGTACTGAATATTGATTATGGATTTCATGAAGAACGAGTTCACGGTTTTCAAAAGACTGTATTCTTGTTGTCTAACATAGACAAACACATTATAATTCCCTGTCAGAAATATGGGCTTGTTAAAATTTAGCTACCTTTCTGTTTGCTCTGTGTTGCAGGAGGGGGAGTTTTAGCTCACACTATCCTGGGTGTGGCCTGGAGTGAGACCACAGGGCAGATCCGCTACCTAATCTTAGATCCTCATTACACAGGAACAGAGGACTTGCAGGTTATCACAGACAAGGTGACTTAAAAGCATTCACACCATGTGCATTTCCCATCCTGCTGAACACATTTTTGCACACGGAGCTGACCTCAGTGTGGGTGTTGTATTTCCAGGGCTGGTGTGGCTGGAAAGGACCTGACTTTTGGGATCAAACTGCGTATTATAATCTGTGTCTGCCTCAGAGACCGAAGGTCTTCTGAACTCCCTCAGCCTTCCAGATGGATCTCATTTCAGTGAACTGTGTGCAGAAGTATGGAGGAGCACTATAACCTGTTTTCTTTATGAACATGTGTAAACATTTGCAAATTGCATATTTGGTTCAGTCTGAAGTTGAAGTAATGAGAAATCGGTTGTTTACTTTGCATTTAGTGTTTGACACTGTTTAATATAACAAAGGATCATCAACTACTTACATTAAATGTGCTTAATTTGCTTCAAATCGAAATTGTCATTGCCTTTTGTTCCTAGTAGACTATGAGAGATACTAAACATGACCTTGAGTCCCGCAGAACAAAAGTATTGATATCAAGTTTTTTTTAGGATCTGAGTTTTCTTTTTTTCTTCAAACGCCTGAGCCACAAGCCAGTCGAGTAGATGGCGGTAATGCAGCTCTAAGCCGGTTTGTCCACCACCATTAAACCCTCAAGAAGAAGACGATAATTTTTTACCAGTGCATAAATAAATGTTACAAGTGCATAGATAATTGTTACCAGTGCATAGATAAATGTTACCATAAATGCAAGGGTGTAGGAATGAGTTTACTATTGGGCGGGGACACATATCAGAAACCTGACAGATCCATAAATACTCTGAGCAAAGCAGGGGCGGGCTGGGGTTGAAAATCAACCCGGAGAGCTTGGTCTGGAGAGGCCGCCAGAGCTGATTTATTTTTTTATATATATATATATATATATATATATATAAAATAAAAATTATGATCACCAGCCAGTTCGGCCTGGAAACGACCGGCAATTCGGGAAAGCTCCCAAACCTCCTGATGGGCATCACGCCCCTGACTGTATGAGTATGGGACACATACAGACACCCCCCCCATTCAATCGTCATTTCTACCCATCCTGCATAGGCAGACACAAGTTTATACAACAGATTCCCGCAAGGGTTATTGTCCCAGGACATTGGCATTTCATTAGTGTGTGTCACATTTCGGTCTAATTATGTTATTAAGAGTAAAACCATGACAAATTGTAATTTCAGGGGACGCGCCTCCAGATAATACCCTTCTTGTTAATGGAGATGCACTAGGGGGAGCAGTTACTTTGGCATAATAGATCCCCAACGAGAAACTTTATGACCTCCCGTCAGTTTGTCTCCAGTGTCTGTTTCTTGATGTGTTTGAGTTGATTAGAAACATTCGCACAAAAATACAAATCACTACAGTTCAACTCTCTTTTCGTTTTGGTTTTTGCATAAAACACAAAGGTACCCAGATTGCATTAAAGTAAAAATATATTTTATTGTTCACAAAGGGCAAAGAATATAACAAAATATCAAGACAAAAGGTGAAAATCATAAAATATAAAGCGGCATCTAACTGTATAAACTCATGTAAACGTGCATAAATAAACAAAAGGATCAGGAAAAGTAACAACATAAATAAGCCATACAGATCCGAATTAAAGGTGATTAAAATTCAAATTTCATAATGCTCTATTGTCCCAGCATATGTATTGCATTGCTAATATGTTATCAGTCAAAATAATTTATCTACAAAGAAAAAAAAATCCTGAAAAAACAAATAATCACACTATTTGTCTAATGTTATTCACCAAAAAATATTTTGTAATTAGTGTGTAAATTGAACTTAATCCTGAACTCTTTACATTATAATTGTTATGATCCAGGATCATATATGTGTTGTTTTTCTGCTTGGCCCTCCCGCTGGAGTGTGTGTGGGTGTAACTTGTAACGCATATTATGATCTTGTATCATAACATAATCTGAAGAGTCAACTGCACAGAAAGCCCTTTTTATTTCATATAAACCCTTTTGAAGAAGTGCTTAACTAAATTCATTATCACAAAAAGATTTTTTTTTTTTTTGCTACATGCTTTCAGTAGTTGTCATCAGTTTAACTTAGTTTGAGATTAAAATCGTTAGATTTAGTAAACCAGCGGCTGAATTTTACTTAGTTTTGTCACTGTGATTGTTATTATTAAATAAATGTAATTTAGGTAATCGGCAGAGCGATAAAACGACACAGTGGGTTAAAGCTTCTCCTCCCTACTGTAGGGGCGTTCTAGAGCGACCGTTTACAGGAAGTGACGTTACGTGGTTACTAGGCACTGTGTTACTCCGACATTAGAACGCTAACGGTAATTTTGTTTTTACTGCACGTTTGCGGTTGATTTTTTCGGCTTCCTAACGAAGTACACATTTCTAAAGAAAACGTGACCGACTGTTTATTGTGCCTTCTTTTTTTCAGGTGAGATAACGCTAGGTGGTTTTTCAGCTTAAACTAAACAAATGGAATAAGTTAGCTACGTTAATGTTAAAGTTTTTTACCCAAAGTTAAAGTGTGTTATTTATGGGTTAAAACACATGTAAAAGGTTCGGACTGTAGCTAGCTACATTTTATTGCATACGTTGTTACATTATTGTAGTAATGGAAGTTGAAAGTGCAGCTAAATAGATAGCAAACAGTTGTAGTGTTTTAAATCTTACTGCACGCTAGATTACATAGCAGTTTATTAGAGTTTGCTTTAAGCAAAATGTAGAGGCCTGGAGTGGGTATTTAGTCTAGGGTGACCAAGCACAGAATAAGAAACTCAATTCTTGTTTTTATTTAAATTCATTAAAGATGTATGCAGTACAGTCATTCCACCCTGGAAAAAAAAACAGTTCAAAGGAGTTTTTAAAAAGCCCCAAATTACTTTGACGTTACCATGACGAGTGCATGCAAACGTCTGACCACAACTGTAAACTCATTTTATTTGTGAGCATTACATAGCTTTTTTGTAAGCAGTGTGTTTTTTATCAATTTATGCAGTGTTGCCCTTTTTATATTGAAAAAACTGTTAACTGTTATTTTGGATTTCGTTAGGGATCCCTGTTTGCAAATCTCTGTTTGAGCCACATGTTTCTCATGAGTACTTTTGTAAACTATTTCAAATGTGGAACATTGTCTCAATATGTGGGACAGGGGACAAAGGATAAAAAATGCTGTGCAATCCAACATAAAGAGGAATACCTGGTCGCTCCAGTTCAGTCTTTGAAAGCAGTGACTCTAGCAAGTTTTGCAAAAAGATTATCTGTTATGTAATGTTATATGGGTTCTTAAAAATCATGATTATTTACCTTTAAAGTATCTCATATTGTATCCTTACAGGTGTGCCATGTTCAACCCTAGTGAAATGGAAGGTGAAGTGGATCACTCATTTTTTGACAGCGATTCTGCTGAAAACAGCAGGGATGTAGGGCACAAGGTGGAGAAAGACTTGAAGGCTGAGAAGGAGATTCCAGCAGTACATAGGTTATGTCCAAAACACAGAGAAAATTATCAAGAGTACCTGTCATCAAAGACTTATCAGAATAGAAACAATCTGAAGCAAGTAGAGAACAAAAATAGCAGCAGTATGTCATCTTTCTCCAGTGATAGTGAAGATTTCCCCAATTTGCACACTGAAATACCCAGTGGAACTTTCATGTCTTTGCTGTCTGAGGCCAAAGAGTTAAATGATACGGATGATGAGAGTCCAAAAGAGACCAAAGAAGAAGCATTACCATTTAATGTCAGCTCAGAAAGGAGAAATGAACAATCTCCTAAAAAACTAAAAAGAAATTACCAAAACCAAAGTCCTTCAGGTCCTCGAGGAAGGTCCCAGAGTCCTACTCTTTCATCAGATGAGACTAGTGCAAATGCAGACTCAGAGGGCAACTATAGCAGTAGCAGTCAGCGGAGCAGCTTGAAGTCCACTGACCTCACTAGACCAAGCTCATCATCTTCATGTCCTGGAGTAAAAACAACCAGAGCAGGCTCAGCAAGGCCTCAGGATTTGCCCACTGTCCGTATGCCAAAATCAGAGGATACAGTGACAGATGTGACCCCCTTCTCTTCACCTGACGCCACTCCTCTCCAGTCATTAGACCTGAATGTCACCGAGGTCGAAGAGGAAAGTCATAAAGAGGAGCAGCCATGGGAGAGTGTGCCCTCCAGTGGTTTTAGAAACATGCATCAAGATGAGGACCCAGATCAGGATGTGGATGAGTGTGAGTACAGTTTAGGTTTACATTGTAATGCTAATATCTCTCAGGCCACATGGAGTTATTCCATAGGCCCCTTTTCACAGCACTCATTTTGACATGTCACAGCAGGGTAAATAGATGTGTAATTGATGGTACCATTTCATTTAATATGTGACAATCATTCCACAGAGCCAGTGTGCACATTACTAGGAATAAAGACATAATTAATTATCTTAATTATAAATAGGATTAACCTGCAAATGTAGAATGCCTGCTGTGAAAAAGGTCAATTGCAGTGATGAAAATTACATAAAAATCATGTAACTTGCAACTGGTTGGGCATGAGGGGAAAGAGAAGAGAGAGCAACATGACAAAAGGCACACTCTAGGAGAGAGCCATAGTTTAATATTATATGTACAAACACACAGGGATTGAAAAGTGATGCACAAAGAAGAAATGCTCAGTGACTCATGTTAAGCCCCACAGTAGCCTAATCCTATTCCAACATGACTAAGAGAGAATTCAGGGTCACCTATAAGCTTTATGAAAAAGGAATGTTTTAAGTTTAATCTTGAAAATAGAGAGGGTGTCTGTCTCCTGACTCCAAACTCTGAGCTGGTTGCACAACCTGAAAGCTTGGCCCATTATACTTTTAGAGACTCTAGGAACCACAAGTAAGTCTGCAGACTGAGAAGAAGACGTCTGTTAAGATACTATAAGGTCTTTAAGATAAGATGGGGCCTGATTATTCAAATTCTGAATTTAACAGGGAGGCAATGAAGAGAAACAATATGAGAAAAATATGATCTCTCTTTCCAGCCCCCAAAAAATTAATATAAAATAAAGCTGAAAAGTTATGAAGCTGAAAAGCAATAGCACTAATGTCCCGAAGAAGCTGAACGTTTTGATACCAGAAGGGTGTCTGTAGCATAAGCGTAGCTGGAGTTATTAGCCGTCAAAAAACGTACGGAAGAATAATTATAAAGAATAATAATAAAGAATACAACAACAATACTGTAATGCTTCCTTTAAGCATTCACAGTAATAATCCAGATGTTGTGAAATTAAGGCATGTACAACAATCTCCAATTGAAAGCATGACACAGTGGAACTCAACTTGGGAATATTTCTTAAGTGATAAGAGCCAGAGAGAACTAGAGATTTAACGTGAGCATCCAGAGTGAAGGCTGAGTCAAAAGTTATCCCAAGGTTCCTGATAGAATATTTAATAAAAGTGGTAAGGGGACCAAGAGTTTCCATTATCTTAGACACAAATCTGTTAGAGGTACAAATGAGGATTTCTGTTTGAGGTTTAAAAAAGATACAACTGAATGTCATCTGTGTAGCAGTGATAAAAACAAATTAAGTGCTTTATTAAGTGCTCAAAATGTGCTGAAGAAGGAACAGATGTAACAGAAGCAGTAGTGGCCCCAAAAATAGAACCTTGTAGCACACTGTAGGCAAGAGAGCTGGAAGAAGAGCTGTACTTAGAAGCAGCCACAGAAAAAAAATGTTCAGACAGATATGATGAGATCCACTCCAAAGCAGACCCTGATGCACTGACCCAGTCCCTCAGCCTGACGAACATAATGTGATGGTTAATAGTGTCAAAGGCAGTAGTCAGGTCCAACATCAGTAAAACAGAGCATTTTTCTGCATCACTGTGCATCAAAATGTTGTTGGAGACTCAGATTATGATACAAGTCTCCCTTTTTCCATTCAGGCTCTCTCAATTTAGAAAGCCAGCTTGGAAGAAAACAGGTCTTCGATTCTCGTGGAGGGAGAAACAGGAAAAACTACTCATTCTCCAATGATGATGTGCGGCGCATAGATTTAGAGAATCAGCGTCTTCTTCGTGAGCTGTCTCGTCTCTCTTCAGGGTCCATAAGGCTGAAGAAAACCTGCAGGCTGAGTGACGGTCCTGCAATACGTGCCCA
>VUQJ01013365.1:24342-35334 GCA_015108635.1 Andinoacara biseriatus
ACCGATTTCCAAGAACAAGTGTGCAGAGCTGTGGCAATTGCAGAGGGATGAAACTGATGAGCCATACCATGAAGCGATGGGAAAGGGCTATTGAAGCTAGGTTAAGAAGAGAGGTGACCATCAGCGAGCAGCAGTATGGTTTCATGCCAGGAAAGAGCTCTTCAGACGTGATGTTTGCTGTGAGAGTGTTGAGGGAACAGTATAGAAAAAGTTAGAAGGAGTTACACTGTCTCTTCTTGAATCTAGAGAATGCATATGTTGGGGTGCCAAGAGCGGAAATGTGGTATTCATGAGGAAGTCAGGAGGGGCAAAGACGTATGCGAGGGTGGTGAAGGAGATGTGTGAGGACAGTGAGACAGTGGTAAGGTCTGCGACAGGAGTGACCGTGAACCTATCTGTCAGGAGTGACAGATGGGTTCATGGTGGGGGGTGGGATTACGTCAGGGATCTGCTCTGTGAGCCCCTTCTTGTTTGCAGTGCTGATGGACAGACAGGTGTCTCCATGGACTATGATGTTTGCAGTAGACATTGTGATCTATAGCGAGAGTAGGGAGCAGGTGGAAGAGAGTCTGGAGAGATGGAAGTATGCTCTGGAGAGAAGAGGACTGAAAGGCAGTAAGTAAGACAGAATACATCAGTGTGAATGAAAGGGGGTAGAAAGGTGAACAAGCAAGGAGTGGAGGTAGTGAAGGTAAATGAGTTTAAGGCCCCGTTCACACGGCATCGTTTTGATGCGTTTCAGCCGCCCGTCTACACGGAGCCGTTTCAGAAACGCTCTGCGTTTACACGAGAATGCGTGAAATGATGAAAACGATGTAGTTCCCATTGCCAGGCCACAAGGTGGCGGTGTTTTTTGCAAAGTTTGTTTACACAACACGCGCATGCGTGGAGGCACTTAGTAGGATGCGCCGCAAAGATTTATTCATTATTTACAAAATGGCCAATGTGAGAGGCTTTGTGGACTGACGACAAGGTTGGATAGCTGCACTCAACACTCAATAATAAAACGGCAAAAACACAGGTGAAGATCAACTGTGAATCGCGCTACTCGAAGTTCACTGAAGCACTCGTGAATGCTAACTCTCATGATTGTTGTTCCTCTATTAGCTCATGCGCGGAAACCTGTGGCGATCATGACCATAGTGACCATGTGCGAAGACCCGTGTTTCCAAAAGACCCCGGCTTCACCCGTTTACACGGAAACGCAAGGCGGTGCGTTTCTGAAACGCTCCACTCTAGACCCTGTTTCAAAAACGTTTTCACTTCATTCTCATGTAAACGGGAGGTTTTCATTTTGAAACGGTCTCATGTGAATAGGGCCTAAATACCTGGAGTCAACATCCAAAGCAACAGACAAGGTGCGAAGAAGAGAGTGCAGGCAGGGTGGAGTGGGTAGAGGTGAGTGTCCGTGTGATTTGTGACAGAAGGAGAGCAAAGTATGTTGAAGATGAAGCTGCCAGGAAGAAGGAAAAGAGAAAGACCTCAGAAGAGGTTCAGGGATGTATCGAAGGGCATGCAGAGACTTCATAGAACCATATCACCCCCAAAGAGCTCTTTGCTCTCAGACTGCTGGCTTCTTTTTGGTTCTTAGGATACTAAAGTGTAGAATTCGAGGCAGAGCCTTCAGCTTTCAGGCCCCTTTTCTGTGAAACCAGCCCACACTTTGGATTTGGGAGACGGACCTGCTCTCTATTTTTAAGATTAGTCTTAAAAGATTCCTTTTTGATAAAGCTTATATAGGGCTGGATCAGGTGACCATGTACCATCCCTTAGTTATACTGCAATAGGCCTAGGGTACTGGGGGGGTTCCTATGATACACTGTTTCTTTTAACTCACCTTTTTTTACTCTGTTTATACCCCACTCTGCATTTAATCACTAGTCATTATTAATCTCTGGCTCTCTTCCACAGTGTGTCTTTGACTGCCCCTCTCTGAGCCTATTTCTGCTGGAGGTTTCTTCCTGTTAAAAGGGAGTTTTTCCTTCCCACTGTCACCAAGTGCTTGTTCATAGGGGGTTGTTTTGGCTGCTGGGTTTTCTCTGTAATTATGGTAGAGTCTTTACCTACAATATAAAGCTCATTGAGCTGACTGTTGTGATTTGGCACTATATAAATAAAATTAAAATCAACTGAAATCGAATTGAATTGAATTGGTGTGACAGAAGAGGATGGTATGGATAGGGTAAGATGGAGGCAGATGATGCACTGTGGCAATCCCTATTCGAGCAGCCAAATAAAGAACAGTTATAATCAGTCATATGTCTTGATGACAGAGCAATGATACTCTGTTAACTTACACTTAATCAGCAGTTTTGTCGACCTTCCTTCCTGACTTCAAATAGGCTAAACTTTATTATTAGTTTTTTTTTCCAGTCTTACTGACCAAATTACTTAAAGCACACACCTGAATATGATACCACTTTACAGTACATTTCCTGTTACAGACATTCACACCTTTGATTTGTCTCCAGCAGTTATGTTCAGTCTGCTTTACGTGTTTAACATGTTAACTTTTTTCTAGTATTATAGTTATCTTTCTGTGTAAAATCAGTTGGTCTGCTGCCAGCGCACTTATCCATGTTTGTGATTGGTCAGTTTCTGCCAACACCACCCCCTTTATGTGAACATGCTTGTAGCTAAATTGATAAACCCCAAGTTAATTCTTGAGTTGATAACCACATTGATGTTGATGGTTAGCCTGATTGTCCTGATTGGCTATATTGAACTTCCTTTATAGTTCAGAGCCCAATTTGTGCTTAGATTAAGGAATGAAAAGCCAGTGATTAGAAAAGATCACAGTGTGGTTTTAACACTTATTAACTAAACTAAAGATTATAACTCACTAAAGAAAAAAAAGGAATCACTCTACAGGTTTCTTGACAATATAAATTACTTTAAATTTATTAAAAAAAAAAAATTTGCAGATCTACATTTTCCATCCCTCTTGCTCTGGGTGCTCACACTGGAGGCTCACACTGCCAGTTCACAAAGTCAGCCTAACATCCCGGTAAAAAATATTGTTTTGTCATAGCTTCAAAAATTGCCCCTAGTCTTGTTTGGATTTCAGCTCTGGTGGAGTAGCTCTTTATCTAAAATGACTCAAACATAATGATTTACATTTATATCTGTAACTTTGGTCTAGATTTTATTGTCACAGTTAGACCTTGTACATTTATTGTTTTGATTATTATATTGCATCATAAAGCAATTGGCACACATTTTCTAGTATGTATATATATATATATATATATATATATATAGCATGTTTCTATGCAAGTAAACTATCTAATGTACATTTGGATCTCTATCAAGGGCATTTACTAGTGTGTTTAAATTGCTAAGATGCTAATAAAACGTTGTTACCATTTTTCTTTAATCTGTAACATCCAGTCCTTTCAAAACAATGTCCCACTCAGTGTTGTGTATCTTTCCCCCCAGAACTACTCAAATCTACAGCTAATATATTAATCTGTAAGTGCATCTATTAGAAGACAGGAACCCTCGATCCTAACCAGTCTTTATAAATCAAATTATCCAGTGTCCTTGAATGCTGATGGCTTGCACAGAGAAAAGAATATAAAATGAATGCAAAAATTTCCAGTGTATGCTAGAGTGTGGCACTGTAGCAAGTGTTTGTTTGCAAAAGAAGTCCATGCAGAATATTTTTATGGATTTAGAAAAGGGAAAATCCAATTTTCTTTTATCAGCTGCACTTGCCTATATCTGTATGTGATTGTGTATAGAAGAAATAAGATAGTGACTGGGAGCCCGGGGAACAAGAGAAGCGTGATGATGCTTGTATCATCATGACTGGTCTGTCACTATGTGTGGACAAACCATGTGGGGACGATGGGGGACAAAGGAGGCAATTAGTTGGACAGAGCACTCGTAATACATTCTCAGGGGACCAGTAAGTCAGCCAGCTCAATGCTGCAGCCAGGTTCACTGAGCAATTAAGAGAGCTGGGAGAGTCAAAGTGGCTTAGCCTGATGCACTGCAGCACCACACAAGTGTTAAGAGCAGAGGGTCACTTTCAACCCCTATCAGTCCACCTGTGTCTTAATGTACCCATCCGCACTGGCTAGAGGAGCTGAAAACAGAGCCAACGGGACAAGTGGGGCCAAATCAGTACATGGAAGGAATTATTTTCCCCTTTCCCCATAAGTATGTCTGACATTTCCTTTGGCTTTTCTCCCAGATCACTAGCAATACATATATTTTTCATTATATCCATGCTATCCTCAGTTCCTAATGAATTATTTATAGTAAGGACAGTAAGCGGTAGAGTAAACATACCAATAAAAGGAGAGATAACTGCAATACAATGATATGGAAAGCATCATTTGCCCTTTTACCAAATAGGATTTATAGTATTACAGGTCGTGCACCATCCTACACTTCAGAATTTTGCAGCAATATTTTTTTTCAGAAATGCAAATGAGTGAGTTATAGAAATTTATTTTTTTCATAAAACATTTTTGTTTTATAAACTTCATCTTAACTGTAATAATCCAGTCTGCTGTATAAACTGAATCGATCAACTCCTCTTAAATATTCCATTTTGTGGTGCAATTTGACCTCAAACATAATCATTAAATTTCTACTCCAGTTTCAGGTTTCTGCCAGTTTTAGGTGCGTGTCAGATATTACCCATGGCTGCCTGGCAATCAGAAACAACAATAAAATCCACACTTTACTGGAAGCATTTTAACAATAATGCCCCAGGACAATCCTAAAAAGGTTTTTTTTTTTTTCATTTTCTTTTTTTTCCCTATCAGTCTGTGAGACAAGCAAAATCACAAGAATGAAGGCAATGATGCCCTAAGGGGGACAATTTCGAGCGTACCTGCAGCACGTTCACTTAGAGATCCTTAGAGAAATCTATGCTCCAGTTTACCTCTTCCACAAGAATGTGCAAAATCACTGTCCGCAGATGAGGAATCAGGTCTTTGTTAAATTTCGTTAATTTTGGGTAGAAACCACCAGCTTCAGGCAAAGATCATAGTGTCCAAATTGAGCAGCGCTCTCCTCTCGGCGAGGTTCACACCTCTAAAAGTGGATATTTCTGCCAAGTAAGAATCTGTATGAACTATTTGCTCTTTGAGATATACTTGCTTCCAGTGTTTTAGAATTGCAAGAGAGGGCAGTGATAGGTCAAAGCAGCAAGACTGTTAATTGAAGTTGTACATAATAAAAGAAGGGGTTGGGGGAGGGAGGGCAGAGAGATCTGTTAATTAATAATTGATCAAAGAGCCGTTAAATTGAAATGTGTTTGCATCAATTAATCATCCCCACAGATGCCACTAATCAGCCTTTTCTACTCTAGTATCATAGCAATCCTGGAGACTACATATTTGTGCTGAGCCTAAGCCCTCATTCATCATGTTTTAGCATGCTCTTAAAGCTGGCCTCCAGTCTGTGACAGGGTGATTAAAACAGTATTGGCACAGAGTGCTTTAAGCGTTACTCACAATCTCCTCTGAAAATTGGTAGCTGTCTATACTATGTGTACAGTGTGAAACTTGATTACCATGTTTCTATGAGCTATTGATATTCTTTGAACTTTAACTTTAACTGGGCAGTGAGGCAATCTGTAACTGTTGGTGGTGACAGTTTTAGTTCTCAGTTCAATCGGTGTCAGGCTCTGCAATTACCTGTTTTTTTTTTTTTTTAAGGGGGTGGACTTCCATTAGCAACTAATGAATGCTACACAAATAAAATTCAAAAGGATGAAGTGAAGCTGTGAAGTTAAGGATGACTTCTTGATTGCTCCTTTTTTAGCGTTATTAAGCTTCAGCGTCTTTTTAAAAAGCTTCTATCTACTCAAATGTAATGAATATTAACTCAGGCAGACTTGAAGTTGTAGCCAACAGATGGATATATGACTGTAAAGCTATTGCTAAAATTTTTTTTGATGAATTAACAACTACAGAAGTTGGACAGGCTTGTGTAGTATAAAACTCCAAGTTTTGTGATACATTCTAACAAAAATTATTTGGATTCAACTTCCAAAGCATTCTGTCAACAATCAGTTACTACTGGATAGTAATGAAGATATATGTATGGCAATGTGCAAAAAATCTTGAGCCACCCCTCATTTCTTTATATTTTGTTAGGAAAATGGGAACTAGGTGCAGCAATTTATTGAAACATGTGCAAAAGTTTATAAAGCAGTCTATATTGTAAGGTAAACAATCAGACATCCCAATATTAGCAAGCAGTTGGCAACAGTGGGAAAGGCAAGTGCAGACACTGCTGGGGGTGAGAGGAGGGAGACAGGAAGACAGTCAAAGTTTAATTATAATTGACGAGTAAATGGAAAGTGATGTATAAAAATACAAAGAGTGAAAAGAGGTGAGTGAAGAAGAAATGCTCAGTGCAAGGTAATGCCGTTTAGACACTATGTGTCTAAGGTGTGTGTAAGGTGTGTATCTGAATTTAGAAGCAGGAAACATGTACAATGTAAAAAGAATGGGTTCCACTACAGAACCCTGTGGAACTCCATAATCAAACTTAGACTCTTTATTTACATGAATAAATAGTTTATCTTTTAAATGATTATGATTAAAACTACTGCAGTGCCTTTAATACCTATGGTGTGTTCTAATCTCTGTAATAAAATATTGTGATCAATGGCATCGAATGCTGCACTGAAGTCAAGCAGGACAAGCACAGCGATGAGTCCACTGTCAGAGGCCACGAGAAGATCATTTGTAACCTTCACTAATGTTGTTTCTGTACTGTGATGAGTTCTGAAACTCGAATGGAACTCTTCAAATAAACCATTCCACTGCAGATGATCAGTTAGCTGTTTTACAACTACTCTTTCAAGAATTTTTGAGAGAAAAAGAAGGTTGGAGATTGGCCTATAATTAGCTAAGACAGACGGGTCAAGTGAATTTTTAAAAAAAAATTAAGTAGTGGTTTATTTACTGCCACCTTAAAGGCCTGTGGTATGTAACCCATTAACAGAGATATACTGATCATGTTAAGATTGAAGCATTAATTAATGGTAGAACTTCTCAAAGCAGTTTTGTAGGCATGGAGTCTAATAGACGTTGATTGGTTGGAGGATGTAATTATTAAAGTTAACTTTAACAGTTTCGATCAATTAGAGAGAAAAAGTCTAAGTATCAGTAATATTGAAAGTAGCTGTACATAATGATATGTCTGTGAGATGATTATGAATAATTTTTAGTGAAAAAATTCTTAAAGTCATTACTAGTTAAGGTTAAAGGAATACTCAGCTCAGCAGTGCTCTTACGCTTGGTCAGCCTGGCTATAGTGCTGACAAGAAACCTGGGGTTGTTCTTAGTTTCTTCAATCAGTGATGAATAGTAAGATGTCCTAGCTTTAGAGAGAGCTTTTTAAATAGAGCAAGAAACTCTTTTTCCATGCTAAATGAAGATCTTCTAAATTAGTGAGATGCCATTTCATCTACAGCTTGCAGTTTACCTGCTTTAAGCTGCACATTTGTGAGTTATACCAGGGAGTCGGGCACTTCTGATTTGAAGCTTTCTTTTTCAGAGGAGCCACAGTATCCAGGTCATATGCAGTGAGGATGTAACACTGTTAACAAGATAATCGACCTCTGTGGGAGTAGTCTTCAGGAACAGTTCTCCAGGCTTCTTGAAAGCCATTCAAAGCTCTTTTTTTGGATGTTGGCTGTCTTTTGTTCCATTCTCTGTCAAGATGATCCCACACTGCATCAGTAATGTTGAGGTCCAGGCTCGGGAGAGGCCGATCCATGACCAATAGTGTTCCACGGTGTGTTTTTCTATCTAGATATGCTTTTGCTGCACTGGCAGTGTGTTTGGGATCATTGTCATGCTGAAAAATGAAACTGTTGCCAATCAGACACTTTCCAGATGGTATTGCACGCTGGATCAAAATGTGATGGTACTTTTATGCGTTCATAATTCCATCAGTTTTGACAAGCTCCCCAGCACCACTGGCTGAAATGCAGCCCCAAACCACCACTGTTTTTTTTGCAGGTGGTTGTAGGCACTCACGGTTACTGTATTTCTCTCTTGACCTTAAATTTGGATTCATCAGTCCATAAGGCCTGTTGTCACAGATTTTCAGTCCAGCTCTTATGTAATTTGGTACGCCTAAGCCTTTTCTCTGTTTCCGTTCCTTAAAGTTACAGTCAGTCATTTTTTTGAGTTTATTTAATAGAATGTTGTACTCATAAATTCTCATAAACTGAGAATTCGTCCACTAAAAAAAAACATAGGAGTGGGTGTTGGATTGTGAAAGCCACTGTGTTGTCCCGCAGTGGCCGAGATGGACATGCAGTTCCGCTTATTATTATTGGCAGCTGAGGTAAACAGCAGACTGACAGCTGACACTCACTGCAGATGAATGGCAGCCAGAGTTGTTTGTCCTACAGCAGCCACTGTAGCTAGAGTTATGAACTTTAATTTTTTTGGAAATGGAAAAAAATGGGAATCACTTTTTTTTGGTGCAAAAGTCATTTTTTTATGCCTGTCAAACTGTGGTATCTTTGGCTATTTTTTTTTCTTTTTTATAGATTCAGCTAAAGAAATGGGAACCTCAGGCTGCTGGTGTCAAGGTGCCTGAAGATACTATTTAAAATCTTTGCCAAGTTGTCTGCTATGTGTAAACACACCACTGGTTCATCCCTTGAATTAGATGCTTTTTTTATGGCTGAATGATTCATAGGTCAGTGTTAAGTGGCTTAACAGTTTGTGGACTTCACCTGCAGTGGTTTGTTGATATTTAATGGAATGTGTTAATTGTACTGAAGCTACGAGGCAGTCTCTAATTGGTTGTATACCCAAGCTGCAAAATACCCATCTTTGTAAAAGGAATTATTTGGTTTAGACAAATGTTTATGTGGTGCAATTTGAATTGCTGAATTGTTTTTTTTTTCATATAAAGAGAAATAAACACATCAATTAGCAATAATTCACTGTTTTTCTTATTATGCAGGTCTTTGTTTTTATTTTAAATGGTTTCTTAGTTTTACGCTCACATCCACCTCTCTAAGTTACCCGAGGTCATAACAAATTTCGTGTGAAGTGTCACCTCCATCTAATCGGCTTGAAATCTGAGCCCCCGTGTTTAATTAAGATGAAAGCAAAAACTGCCTTTTCATATTTACTACATCAGTGAGCATCCAGGTTAATCCAAGGAGGGATTATCTCCCCTCACTGAGAGTGACCATTCATGTAATCTACTCACAGTCCTATTGAGTAACAGGATGGTCCGGTCAGAAATCGTAATAGTCACTCCCAGCCCCCCCATCATCTTTATTTAAAGTTTAATATCTTCAAGCTGAGTCTCAGGCCTGATACTGTTGACATAAAAATGATCAATGACAGTAGATCAGCCCCATGGGAAGTACAAGATGCACATCACATGATTAATGGCTTTCCAAGCTGTCATGAACTATACTGGACCAATAGAGTGAAAGCTTCATAAATCATAAGTGTCTCGACACATGAAGTTTGGTGCACTATACAAAAATTCCTCGTTTAGTAAATTTCTACACTCTTCTCAGGAACGTAACAGGATCAACCTCTTCTTTGTGCTCGCTGCTTTCTGTTGACAGTATTCCTATTGCAAAATGCCTCTAGTCGGATGATGAATTAAACATAAAATTTAAGAGTACAAATAACATATTCCCCAGGAAAGTCTGTTATGTGCTGTTGTGCACTAATGAATGTCTCCTAAACCTGCATTAAGTGTTTACCAGGAGAGAGGAGAGACTCCAAAACAGCGTCAACAGAGCCTTGATATACCATCAGCTTATCAAGTGCTTAGGGCTAAAGTATTAGTAGAAATTTGGCTGTTTACACATCCAACAAACACAGAGCTGCCGTAGCATCCCACTGGAGCCTTTATGTTGTGTCTACCTGTCAAATATAAGCCTAATATTGAGTCACCACATGTCAGTCCTGGTTTGGTCCGTGAATCCCTGAAGTGAAAAAAATGGAAGGGAAATACAAAATCAAAGGAAAGAAAAGGAGGGCAGTAGTGCTGGGTGTTGACTTTTAAAGTTATAATTGTTAGATTTTAGTCCCAGTTGATGTTGATATGGCCACCTTGATATTAAGATTTTGGGTGATGTGAACACCCTTTGGGATGTTGCCCTGTCACAGCAGAAGATCACATGCTGTATTTTCATAGCGCAGCTATATCAATATGAATTCATACTGATTTAGAATCAGTATTTCGTTTATTGTCAGCGCAACAAAACTGAGGTGCCATTCTCACAGGTAAATAACACACAGTATAAAAAAAAAAAACAAGCCAATTCACACAAGAAAACAACCAAATCATTCACACGGTAAACCAAGCTCCTTCTGCAGAAGGTGGTAAATAATCATCAATATGAAGGAGTCGAGAATGAAATGAATTAGAAGGTGCCATGGTGCATTACAGCAATCATGCTTGATTTAGCATGGTTGCTGCACTCGGATCTGTTTGTTCTTGTTTTGATGGACCTGTAGTGTCTACCAGAGGGCAGCAGGTCAAACAGCAAGTGTCCAGGGTGAGAACTGTCTTTAGTGATTTTTAAGGCTCTTGAGCGGTATCTCGCTTTTGCAGTTTCATCCAGGGAAGAAAGAGCACAGCCAATGATCTTTTGTGCTGTGTTTATTACCCTCTGGATAGCCTTTTTATCTGCTGCAGAGTATCCGGTATGACACACTGTTAGGCAGTACACCAGGATGCTTTCTATAGTGGAGCAATAGGAAACCACCAGCAGTTTCTTATCCAGACAATTCGTCTTGAGCAACCTCAAGAAACGAAGGCGCTGCTGAGCCTTCTTAACCGCAGCTGTAGTGTCGGCACACCGGGTGAAGTTGGAAATGAGGGTCGCAAGGAATTTAAAATCATGAAACCTCTTTACACAGTCTACACTGATGACCACTGGGCTATAGTAACAATAGCGTAGTTTGTGGTGCCTGCAAAACTTGGGTGCTTTGGTCACTAGTCTAATGTGTGCAGCCCAACACTTTCTCG
>VUQJ01013370.1:4275-15732 GCA_015108635.1 Andinoacara biseriatus
ACATTTCAACAACACTGAGATCACTGAGTCAGCTGGCCTGAGACCAGGACAGCCAGTGTTCTGGGCAAACAGAAGGCAAAAAAAAAAAAAAAAATCCTACCAAATTATGTTTTGGCTGAATTATAGCACACCGAGGGCTCTAGTGTGACTTTTCTGTCATACTGTTGCTTCCATCAGCAGTGACATCACTAATAGGCTTCATGCCAATGTTCCATTTCCAATATCAGCTTTTTCAAGCCCAAACCGTAACACAAGGAGCATCCTGTCAGATGAGTATGCTTTAAATCATCGTGGTGCGTTTCCGCTCAGTTTTCTCTGTACTGATGTAAATCTGTTCAAATTAAATCTGGCACTTTAATGTAGGATTCTTCTCTTAATTTAGAATTTAATGTGCTAAAGCTCAGAGTCCAAGGAAGCAAAAAGTGCAGCTGTCCAAATACTTACAGTTTGGACTGTAATAATTAATAATATAGAAATCAGATGCTAAACATCAAGGAGCCCTGCACCTGTACCTGCTGACCAAAGTCCAGATGGGCGGGGTCAATGCTACAGCTGATTACTGATGCTTCTCCTCCACGCGGCACTGTGCACCTGCCTGCTGACATTTGCTGTAGACGCTGGCAAGCTGTCAAATACATTCACACAAAGAGAAAACCAGTGGAATATATTCAGTCATTAATTTCTTTTTAACTCAGGTACAGCAATGTTTGGAGCCCAAGTTTTCTTAGACTTCCTGGGATGCTGGGTAATAAAGTTCATATTTTTTACAATGTATTCTCATAATGATATGAATCTGATGCAATTCAATTAACAAAAATACTCTATAGATGAATAAGTAATGAAAATAATCTTTATTGAATTACACATTCGCAGACCAAACTATTCTCTGGGTATTAAAGGAAATGTAAATAATTATAGATCATGATGATTTCCACTGAGTTATATAAGATTATTCTATTGCACCAGTACATAAAAAGGAGCGTCCACACCGAGCCAGAAACAGTGTAGGGGCTTGTGTGTCTGCCACCACAATGGTGCACACAGCGTAGACAGGGAATGACTTGCCCTTTAGCTGCTGGCTCTCTCTGTCCCCTGTCAAGCTGGAAATCTCAGGGACACCCTGATTTGTTTACACGGCAGCATTTGCCTACTTCTTCCACACGTACAGGATGTTGTGTGCTGCTGTGTCCATCTGCAACAGGCCGGGGGGGGGTTAGAGGAGATGAAAAGCCAGGTGTTGCAGAGGACCGCGTCCATGCTTCGTATTCTTTTACAAGTGAACGTCTTGCTTTCATTTGCAGCGCCGTAGTTTTATTCTAGCGCTCTAGTACAGTAGATTTACATGATTAACAGTAAAAAAAAAAAAAGATAGTGGGCCCTAGTGCAGCATCATCACTTTTGTCTCCACCCTCCGTTTAAGACAACTTAATTCTGACTTGCTTGTTTGGCTACCAGGACCATATTTAGGATATTCCCTCTTATTGGCATCTTACAGATCAAGTGTTAAAAAAAAACTGTTGATTATTTGGAGAAACCCAGATACTGGAAATTAGCCCAACTAAAGGACTTGTACGTATGTTTATTTGAAATCTTTTGGCCATGTTTATACAAACATGTATAGTGTATCTATAGAAATAATGCATCCAAATCAAAAGCAAATTCTACAAGCATTGTCTGCATCATTAACACATAATGTAATACCCAAGTGAGGAAGAAAACCTTCAGCATCCACATCCCAACGAACTCTAGCTCCCATTTTGTCTGTTCTACTCTTTCCTTCCCTATGGGATCACATTGGGTGCATCCATCAAGTTAATTAAACAGAGTGTTCTATAATTAAGAGGAATTTTAATAGGCAAGCAGCAGGAAACAGGTCAGGATAGATTGCAGTGAAGTGCTGAATAAACATGGACGAGATTGAAAGAGATTTAGTGAGTGAAGCCATCTCAAAGATGTACTGGAGAAGTTCTGTATTAAATCAGTAGCAGTGGCTACATTATAGCCAAAGGCTACGCCTGTGTGTGCGGGACAGCCTCAGTACATGCATATACATGCAAAATATCCTTCAAGTCTGCACGCACATTTGCTTGAGTGCCAAAGAATGCAAAAGGACTTGTGTGCCAGCTTATAATGAGTGAATAGCAGAGATGCAATCAGCAGGGGGCACTGTTGTATGATCAGTCTGATGAACATTGTTCTGGGGGACAAGTCCGCCTCATGTTTGGCCTTGGGAATCACAAATTAATAAGTCCGGCAATGTGTGATGTAAGACAGAACAAACACTGTAGGTCTTAGAAAACATTTTTTGGTGGATAAAACTTCATAAAATCTTTTGGGACCCCAGGGGCAAAAAAAAAAACCCTGAGTTTTTTTTAAAATGTGGGTATTCTAAGAAAGAGGTTAAAACCCACTGGTGCGGACAGGGGAACAGATGGTGAGACAGCAGATGATGACTCGGCAAGAGCTCAGCTCAAAACAGAAATAGGGCACTCTGACATTCGCATATCTGTCTCTCGCTCTTCCATCTATTCTTTCCTTTCCTTGCACCGTGGGTGTGACTCTGTTTTCCTGTGTTCAGACTGCTGAACCACAAACATCTCACTTTCAGCAGCCTGTCAGGAGAATAAAAGGAGTGATGGAAACAAGGATGATAATGAGAAGTTATATTGGCACATAGAAACTTGTGGGGTTTACCATTGAGAGGCAGTAACTGACAGCACAATGGTGCCTTAGAGTTAGCACAGGACCCTCTAGAAGATGTCTGGGATACTGATGTGGTCAGTAAGTAGCAGAGGAGGTTGTTAATCAGTTTCAGCTGCATTGATGTTAATGAAATTAACAACAGGTGCACTAGAGGGACAAAAATTAGACAACCCCCAAAACAGGAATGATTTTACATGTGGAGGACACTCACATTTCCCCCCTCCTCATCTTTTCTGACTTTTTTCACTACTTTTGCATTTAACAGCGTCAGTGTAACTACTAGTAGCATGAGATGATACCTGGACCCTACAGAGGCTGCACAGGTAGTCCAAATCCTCCAGGATGGCACATCAATACGTTCCATTGCCAGAAGATTTGTTGTGTCTCCCAGCACAGTTGCACGAGCTTTGAGGAGATTCCAGGAGATGTGCAGTTACTGTAGGAGAGCTGGACAGGGCCGTACAAGATTCTTAACCCATCAGCAGGACAAAGTATCAGCTGCTTTGTGCAAGGAGGAACAGGATGAGCACTGCCAGAGCTACAAAATGACCCTCAGCAGGACAGTGGTGTGAATGTCTCTGACCAAACAACCAGAAACAGATTTCATGAGGGTCTAACCTTCTCTAGTGGGCACAGACTGCTACATGCAAGGCAAAAGCACCCTGACTGCCATCGGGTATTGGGATGAAATCCTTGGACCCCATTGTTAAACCCTACGCTGGTGCACTGGATCCTGGGTTCCTCCTGGTGCATGTGGCAAGAACATGCAGGCAGTTCCTGGAGGATGAAGGAATTGATACCATTGACTGGCCCCCACACCTGCCTGGCCTCAATCCAATAGAACGCCTCTGGGACATTATGTTTCAGTCCATCCGACGCTGTCAGGTTGCACCGCCGACTGTCCAGGAGCTCAGTGATGCTCTGGTCCAGATCTGGGAGGAGATCCTCCAGGACACCATTCATTGTCTCAACAGGAGCATGCTCTGACACTGTCAGGCATGCATACAAGCACGTGGGGGCCACACACACTCCTAAATGTATTTTGAGTTGCTGCAGAGTGTTTCAGCTAAATGGACTAGACTGCTGCATAATTTTTCCACTCTGATGTTCAGTATCTCTTTGAATTGAGGTTGATCATTTCCATGTAGTGGCACATTATTTAACACATTACTCAGTCCACAGCAGTATAGAGATCCATGATTTTTTTTGGAGCTGGAGCTGCCACAGGACAAGAGGCAGGGTACACCCTGTACAGGTACCAGTCTGTCGTAGGGCTAACACAGAGGGACACACACCTATGGGTAATTAACCTAATCCCACTAACGGCATGTCTTTGGATTGTGGGAGGAAACACACACAAACACAGGGAGAACATGCAGACGCCGCACAAACGCCTGTAACAAGGTGGAATCGAACCCAGAAGGAACCCATAAGGAAGGTGAACTAAGCCTGGTAGTTGTTGCTGTAAAGAAGTTCTCACAGGCTGAGGAGCTACAGTATCTGCCTATACTGTGTGCTGACTCCATCTATGAGTGCAATAGATGGATAGAAAACAGTTAGCTCTATTGAAATTCTACTCTCCAAGGGCTGTGGTGTAATTACTGATAGGGATGTAATTAGCTGAACATGGCAAGACAGAGCAAGTTTTGTGTGGGAGAAAGAGACTTTAAAGAGAGTCTGTGCGCACAGAGTGAGGTCTCCATTTAATTAGCGAGACGGCCTGTGAGACAGATTGGTAAGAGAGGCTGCGATCTAAGAAGGAAAGGGTGAGGAGAGAAGGTTGATGAGGATTAGGTAGGAAACAAACGCAGGCAGGAGAGCAGGAAGGGAGAAGGCGGAAAAGGGGAAATAAATAAATAAGCACTGCAAAGCTGAGGGCAAGGACAGAAAGAAAAAGAAGAAGAGGACTGAGGGTGATAAATCTTTTAGCCCTATTGCAGTTAGCTAGTTCAAGGCCACGAATAGGCAGACTGCTATAGTATTCACAGTTCACGTAAGGGGAGGCGAGCCAAAGCCAAGGCTTGAATAAGGTACACAATCAGCAAATGTCTTCCCTCGAGAATTTATAATGGATTTGGCTTCCAGTTCAGAGGGTTAAATGTACAGCTACTGTACTGAGTCACCCCAGTGTGGTTTGAAATCCATTTTGTTCTCGTCCCTGAATTTTGTCTATTCAGTAATCCAGTTCTATTTTTGTTCCATAATCCAGGAGCTATTACAGAGCACAGCTGCTTTAGCATCCTGTAGTCCTGCAGCACAATAACACAAAAGCTCAGAAAGAAAAACTGGGAAATCCTGATTCTTGATCAAAAATGCATATTTTTTTAAGCTCTTTTGGTTCTTTTCTTTTCAGAATTACACTGAATCTTGTGATTTTTTTTTTTACTTTAAGCTTGGGAATCTGTATGATTAAAGATAACCACAGCTTGACCAGAAACACACTTTTAAACACAATCAGGTTTTTAATCTGGTTAACATGTCCTCATAATTCTTTTTTAAATGCTAGAATAGATCATAAATCATGAGTTAATCAAGCAGCCGACGCTGTGGCTGAGCTTCGCCTTGAAACTGCATTGTACTAATTACATTCTCAAGAAGAGAGATTAAGTGAGTCGTATGTACAGTAAAACCCTAAAGAAGCACTGCGGGTAACTTGAACGGAGGGGTTAACTTGTCAGAGCTGGTGATGGGATAAAACGTTTTTAGTTTTTAGGGGTTTTTTAGGGGTTTTTTAGGGGTTTAATCAATGTCCTTCTAAAAGCAAGTCGTGCAGCTAGACTGCCATTGTTAATACCATAGATTTCTATACAGGGTTTTTTGAGCAGATACTTCAAATACTTGAAAATCTTTAAGCAGGACTTTTATTTGTATAGTCTTTGATGTAATAAAAAAAAAATAAGATAACAATATTGTCAGAATGTGTCCACAAATGCTGCAGGTGCTTTGTATGTAGAAAAAAATGCTAAAAGTATTCCACTTGAAGATTTTTGGGTAAAACATATTTACAGACAAGGGTGATTTTATCTTAAATGCAAAATGAATCTGTATTTTGTACAGTTTTGGCTGAATCACTGCTGTGACTATGTTGTTTTTTCAGCAAATGGCCTTTTTTGAGCCTGTACTCCAGTTAACGATTAATCGATTACTAAATTAGTTGTCGATTATTTCAATAATCGATTCATCACGATTAATCGTTTCAGCCCTAAAAGTGATTATAAGAAAGATAGGGCTTCACTTTAGCCAACAATCTCAACTGGAAATAAATCGTTTTCGCCACAGAACTAATCTGCATGTCAAAGTTAAAGGAGTTGTCGATGATCACACCGAGATTTTTAACAGACTGATGGAGGCATCGCCCTAATGTAGGTGTGAAAGAGAGGCAGCACGCATGCAAACATCTTTAATTGAGAAGTGAACACCAATAAAGAGACATTGCTGAAGCACAGGAACGAAAGACTGCCGTTAAAGGTTGATCACAGCTTTCACTAATGTTCTGTCACAACATGTCATGACCCTGGGTCCACGTTTTTTGTTGGACTTTGATTTGAGTGTTTCTTTTGTTTCACTGTCTGGTTTCTCTGTGTTGGGGGTTATGTTGTTTTTGTGGATTTGCGCCTTTCTTTAAGTTGTGTTTGGTTTTGGTTTCTGTGTATTAGTCATGTTTAAGGTCCCTCTGCGTGCTTTGCTTTGTGTCAAGTCTGTGTTTTTGTCTTGTTTGTCCACTTCCTGTTTCACTTTGACGATCTTCTGTCTCTGCCTGTTGTGTTCTGTTCTGCTTCCCTTGTGTCTTTAGTGTGATTATGTTCACCTGTGCTCCCAGCTGTTGTTATTCCCCTCATTAGCCCTTGTGTGTTTGTCTGCTTTTTGCCCTTTACCTTAGTTTCCTGCTGTGTTCCAAGTTGCTGGTTCGTGTTTATAAGTTCTAGTCAAGTCTAGTTTAGTTAGTTTTGTAGCTTGTACCACTGGCTGCCCACCAGACCTGCCTTGCTTTTCTATACCTGTAAAGAAAACCCGAATTTGAATTCAGCGCTCACATGCAAGTCCTGCATTGGGGTCTTTTGCCTTCACTGCCACAGTGATACTTATCACAGTATCCCTAAACTGTACTCGATCTGTGTGGTAATTTATGGTGAAACTTGAAATACGCATTGATAACCTGTACACAGGATTATAAAAAATAGTGTTAAATAAATACACATATTGAAAAAGTAGTGTTTGTTATATTCAATTACAACTAAACTGGTTTATGTAGAAGTTTAGAGCTCCACCTCCCCCTCACTGGGCTCAACACGCCAAAAGGACTTTGTGGTGGCCTAAGGAAACAGAAACACGATCCGAGTCATTTACAGCGCGAACCTGACGAGCCAAAGTGTTACCGCAGCATGCCCGCCTTAGAAAACGGGCAGAGTGTAGTCGTTCCAATAGGTCCCTCCATCACTGAAATGCGATGCATGAAAATATCTCCCTTGTGGGGGCATTTTCTATAACTGTGCCGCACACAGCTATTGAGATCCTTGCCGTGGATGGACTTTGAGAGACGGATGTGTGTATCATGTAGCTGCATAATCACATTAACATTCCAATGCAGCAGGAGATCCTTGAGTTAGAAAAAGAGCAGCAGCCTCTTTCCTGACATTCAGAGGGAGGGTGACGTGTTCATGCACATTAGTTAAGACAAGTGCAACTTATGCTCTAAAATACACAAATGCCTTAATAGGAGAATGGTTTTTAAAAAGAGCTGCTACAAGACAGCTATATATTTATTTTATTTCTCTGCTTTGTGGATTGTTCGATGCATTTTTCTAAATAAAGACCAGCGTAATGAGAAAACGGACATAAATCTAATAAATCTCTTCAGTCTATCAACACGGCAGATAGCTCTTCATTGTGCTCAGTGTACTGCACATATATCTGACCAAGCAGTGGTCGAGATCACAATCAATGTTCTGTATAGCGGCTCTGCTGATGTATGGCTGGAACATAAACTTTTAATTGGGATTTTGAAAATGAGCTTCCTACTGACGCAGAGAAGCTTGGGTGCTTTCACTGCCTGCTGGACAGCGCAGTAAATCGGCACTTAAAAATATTTTTGCTCAAAAAAATTAAATATAAAGCTTTCGCGTCACTTCGACATTCAAAGTCGTCTTCTTAAAGGAAAAAAGTTTCAGGAAGCGATGACACGTTTGAAGGAAAATGCCAAAGAGATGCAGCCAAAAGTTGACCACAGAGTGACTTTGGGAGGCGCAGATCACTTTCTCAGCATTTGTCCAACAGAGGCCGTTTGAAAGCTGGCTCGGAGTGGGTCGATACGGGGGTGATCGTGGTAAATGGGTGGGCGGAGTCAAAAGAGGAGAAAGAGCACAGGGTTGACTCCCCTGGGTGAGGAGCAAGACGACTGGAATCTCAATAATCACATCAAACCTGCTGCATCACACAGCTCGATTAGCATTGATTGCTTTTAAATGCAGCACAAGTCAGAAGGGTTTAGAATTCTGATTTGTGCTGTACGGTCTGCTGCTATCAACAGCGCATAAAAACTTAATAAAGCCTGTATTGATGCTGCAGCGACTACTGCCAGCCAAATCTCATGTCAGACTTTAATACGGTATGACAAATATATTGTCCAAAGAGAAAATGAACCCCAACTCAAAATGAATGTTCGGAGCTTCAATTACTTTTGCTTTTCAGTTTTGCCGTTTGCATCTAATATTAACTGATAACAGAAAAGAAAAGCAGCACCAGTCTGTCTGTTACGCAAGGAAAGCAAATGTGTTCATGTGCAGCCTGCAGGGCTCTGAGACTATTCTTCTCTGGCTGTCTGGGTGGTTCCATTTAAGATAACAGAAGCCCAAGTTGGATGAGGGATGAAGTTGTTCTCACGGATGGTCACTTAAATGACAAGCCAGGGTAGGTACCTTGTGCAGTATCCCCACGATCTTCTGTCATCAGGTCTATTTGTGTGGCTCTCTGCCAGCCTATTGAGCAGGACATAACGTAATTCTAGGAGAATCTGCATCGATTGATGCCTGAGAGTGCAGAGGAGAAACTCCTTTCCCCAACACTGCCTTAGAGGAGAGGACAGGGTCACACAACTGCAGTTACACAGGGGTTTGCCCGTGTGTGTTTAAATTTGTGCATATGGATGCTTGTGTCTGTGCCAGCTTCAGAAGTATTGAGGTTCCAGTTCCAGTCACAAGTTTGCTCCCCGTGGATATCAGACAATGCTGAGAAGGCAGTGCACAGTGAGGGAAGAGCTTTCAGACCAAAGTGAAACACGAAATATGATGAATTGTAGCTCTCAGGTTGCCATAGAGTTCAGTGTTTCATTTACCCTGAGTAAGCATCACAAACATGCACAAGTGGAACAAAACCATTCAAGTTTACAAGGTTTTTAAGACCTAGAAACGTATTTAACGCTGAACATGTCTTAAAACAAGTTAAATATGTTGGAAACAGTCGATGAGTTCACCTGGAAAAGTTTGAACTACCAGAGAAAGAGATAAAAGTTGAGGTTAATCAACTATTTGTGCATAAATGTTACACCATCAAACAGCGAGCAAAGGAAAACTCCTCATTCTCCTGGGGTAGGGCTAAAAGTGAAGCGGCAGCTAATTATTTCAAGAACTAACAAAGCAATGAAATCATTAGCTCGTTAATTACATATCTAATTGGACTGAAGATTAATCAGTCGCGGGAGCCAAGAAAGACAGAAAGCGAGTACGTGAGTGGATAGATGGCTGGATAGATGTGTAGTAAATCCCCCCCGAACGATCAGCTGTGTGCTTTGGATGTGAACTACTGGTCACTGCCCAGTCCCCATGACAAGGCCACACAGAACCGAAATAAAGGAGGATCAGAGAATAAACACGTCTATTCAGACATGCACACGTATTTAACTTACAGTCCAACACAAAGACTCGCACTGACCAGGGGTGGCTGGAGGCCGACAAACACGGCAATATGTAAAGTGTCGTGCAGCATTCCAACAGCCTCAGCTAGGAGACACACAGGAAGCTCCTCTGAGCTGCCCGGTTGAATCACTCCTCTGTGTGCAGGACTGCCTAAAAACAGCCATGAATTTTCCTGAAAACAGGGACAAGTACACATTTTAATGCAGCCATAATGCATCAAATGTATCTATGTAACTTGCCTCAGCACATGGAATTAAAAATGTATGAGTTGGAAAATAAAACCACAGAACCCAACATTGTGTCGATCACTGCTTTATATATAAACAAAGCACAGGAAGTGATAACGTGAGGTCAGATTTTGCTGTCTTTAAAAGTCTCATTTGTCTCAAAAAACACAGTACATTACAGTAACATTAACTTATGGCTCATGACAGTTTCATCTAAGTGGTGGGAGGCATAACTACACAAAAAAGATGTAGGTAAGTGTACTTCCAGTTTTTCTGTGTCCACAATGTTTTACACTTCTTAAAGTGCTCTGGTGAGAGAAGACAGAGATCATGTCACCACAGGTAAAAAAAAAAAAAAGTTTTAGACCTTATTTTCAGGGGGAATAAAAAAATCTGTTTTAAGATTTTTTTTATCTGATTCGACTTGCGTTTGCGTTTCTGCGCTTTCCATATGCATTTACACAGGGGCTTCAAAATAACTGCTTGTAGGTGTAACCAAGATGGCTGCCAAGTAACTTGACTTTCTTCTAGTAGGACTCAACCTTAAATATGAAGCTCAAACTTCACTGTGCCCGATCAAGAAACAGCCTGATCAATAATGTACTTCATAAAGTCTACAAATATCTATCACGTGGCAACAACTGAACATCAGAATGAGGAAGAAAGAACATGACATGGTTGTTGGTGCCAGGCAAACTGGTCTGAGTACTTATATTATATATTTTTTTAAAAAGCAAGGCATTACTACACTATTGGTACTTCCTCTTACTCAGGGGGTTTCTGAAGTTTCAGCAGTCTTTATGTTAAGCTGTCTCCTGGTTCCTACTGCATATCAACTAAAAAGGGACATATATGGTGTAATTCACGTCGAGTCCCGCCACAGACATGTAAACTCTCCTTGTTGTATGGACCTATCCAACCTTATCAAGCATGCCGTAGCAGGCGGGGAATTTGCTAGTGTTGGTCAACCACACTTTCTGTTCATAGGGGTGAATCAGGAAGCATCTTTGAAAGTCCAGCACTGGCGTATCCACCACAATCTCAGGCACAACACATCTATCAACAAAGACAAAAAAAAGAGAGTAAGACAAGCAGGAGGAAAAACAGCTAGAGGGGTGGAGAAGAAAAGATGTGAAGCATATTTATGAACCGAAAAGTAATTGCACGGCATCGTGCCAAAACTCTATTAATTAGACCCGATTCATAAAAGTATAATGACGATGATTGCCGTGAGGAAGTCAGATTGCCATTGCCCTATTCTGAGTGCTGATGCAGGTGACATTCCACTGTATTATAATGCAAATTAGCTTCTGAATATTTAACACATCCTCCACTGATTCGTCGACACCTGTATGCGACTTCAATGGACCACATTTGGAACTTGTCAAAGCATCAGAACATGCAGACGGAGATTACTGGCAGAAAATGGTATTTTGCTTTGAGGAAAAAGGATGATAGAAGAGTTTGTTTAATGACATTGTGGGTAAAACCACAAGTATATGCAAGTGCATGTATATATATATATATATATATATATATATATATATATATATATATATATATATATATTTATTTATATGTGCACACACACACACAAAAAATATATGTATTTTTTA